>JARHVA010000359.1:1165000-1425000 GCA_037957365.1 Torreya grandis
TATAAATACAGTACCAACCTTTTAAATATTTCCTTGGAAGAAGATTTCACTTCTTTTCTTGCTTTCTCTAATTATCTCTTAGAATTTGCCTACTTCTTCTACCTCCTCTTCCTTTCTTTTTTCCATCTCGCCCCTTCCTTTAATTTCATAATCCTTAATTTATAAAACCATTTCTTCCTCTCATTTTGTTGTAGCCCCTCTTTTTGCATGTTAATTACCCATCATTTAGTGGTGATGACTAAAGTTTAATCCATGTTGCAAGTTCAGTTTGAAGTAACCAACTTCTTTCATAACTCATGCAATTCCCATTCAAATTATAAACTCAAGATCTCCAAATATTACTCAATTCTTATTAATGTTTTACAAATCCTTTCTTACCAAACTATTCTTCTTTGAAGTTGAATTCATGCATAGACTAGTTAAGTATGACAAATATTTGACTAAACTAATGTTATCAATACTTTTCAAGTTAATTAAAAATAGATTTATTATTTAAACACTGAAATATTTCATTTGGGTGGCCCACATAGGAGAGTTAGCATTTAATTTAAAAAATTAGTTTATTTATTAATTTAAAGTGAGGATTGCCTAAGACATTATCAGTTTTAACCAACTATATAATATATTAAATGTTAGCATAATAATAATGGCCAAACTTATATTTCACATATTATAATGTTATACTTATGAATTTGTTTGTTGAATTGCTATAGACATTAGTTCATTTCCTTAACTATCTTTAAAAAGATGTAATAAACAATATAGATTTGTAGTTAGCTCAGTAATAATGTCACACAAACATAACAATCCCAAAGTAATCATCATTAAAAACTAACCCTAAGCTATGTATAAAATAAAATATGATCACTATAGAAATCCTCAAGTACTCAAAACCAAACTAACTAGCTCACTAAATCAAACAAATGAGTTAACAAATTATTCTACTGTGGTGTGTGAGTTTGGGTCACTAGCAGTTCCTCTGACATCCCTCAAACATCCCATCTACTCCATCCTCTCTGATGATGTTCTTCCTTTTCATGCTCTGAGGGTAGGATCAATCCTGCATCCACCTCACAAAAAGTAAGTATTTAGTCTGAGTCATCATATATATAAACCAATGATGCAAAACTAACAAATATACATCCACAATGTATAGAAATAAGAAAGTATAATTGTCATATGTAAATTAAACAACATATCATTGTCCCATAACAATATATGTCATTAATCTCAAATCAAATCAATAATAATCAGTTATTAACCATATAAATCCATAGATTTTGAGGTTATAAAAAATAGGGTGAGATCAGGATGTAATAGGCAAGCTAAATTTTAAGTGAGGAACTCAAATTCCATCACCTATAGAGCTTACATAGATTCAAAGAAAATCGACTCCTAATCTGGTAGAGGAGACATGGTGAGTAATTTCAGAAGGTAGTATTGTAATTCCACCACCAATCCTTCCACCAATTAAGGTGGTGATTACAGACCCATTTCATGAATCATGACATTGGCCATAAATTCTTGAATATGTAGAATAAAAGGTAGGTCTATTTTTAGTAATTTATATATGGTTTTCAGAGATTGCCACAAGATCCAATCATGAGAGGAAACCAAAACTTGAACAACTCAAATTCATTTTTTTAAAAATTTGAAGAGCTTTTATATCTAACGTATCCATTAGAGGGAGGATTGAATTGGTCATGACAGGGGACCAATATATATTTTTGTTATTAAAAGAGAGAACAATGTGAAATCCATCACCAACCTATTTTAAAAGAGTTTTCTAGCTTCAATAGCTTTCTAGATTTTTTTAGCCACAAAGGACCTTTCTATCTTGACAGATACATAAATAATCAAAAGAGTGTGTAAACCAAGGTTTGTCTAGCAATTCTTTCCATAAGGAACCTTAGGAGAATTTTCCAAGCCTCATTCAACTCAGTTTCCCTTAAAATCCACTTAGCATTGATAGTAGTGTTTTATCTATAATATCAATAATGCACATTCCTTTATTGTCATGAGGAAAGAAACAAATGTCCTAAGCTTCTCCATGGAAACCTTGACTTTTTTTAGCATTCATTGAGAGAAAATATCTAATTACATTTGCTCATTTTTTATACAAAGATTTTGAAGGAGCCTAACAAGAGGAATATTAGATATGGGTGGCTATAATAATTTTAAGTGTAGACTTGAAACTTGTTCATGAGAGAAAGAGGATTAGTAATCGAGCAAGTGATTTTTTTTACTCTCTATAAATCATGTATTTATATAACACAAATGGGAGAGAGGTTATCAAATGCTAAGGGAATACCAATAATTTTAAATTTTCCACTTTTTAGATATGCTTCTATTGATAATGTTTGATCCACTCAAGAAAGGGCATCATGCTCTCTTTGTGGCACTAAGTTTTAACCCATTATAGGATTGACCCATATGCTTTGTAAAAAATGTTAAGTTATAAAAGTGACACTTTCAAGGAGGCTTCTTATTGGTTAAGCATGAACAAATTGTCATCTAAAAATGATCATTGATGAACTGAGAAGAGGGATCAAGAATAATAATTACCTTGATAAGCCCATGTTCCCCTATACGAGCAAGTAGACAACCAAATGATTCAAAAAATAAGACATAAAAATTTGAGGCAAGAAAGTAACCTTGTTGAATGGAATGAAAAATCCAAAAACTATTAGACTTGTGACTGTTGATGGTGAGACAAGCCGAAGCTTCAGAAAACAAAGTCTGAACCTCTAAAAGAAGTTACTAAGGCCCAAATTTTTAAGCATGACTAGGAAAAACGTCCATTCAATGTGATTATAATTATTTTTAAAATATAACTTGATAAAGACGGTCATATATTGAGATACATGAGCCCAATCCATTCCTTCCTAAATATTTTTAATATTATCTAGAATGTACCTACTTTTAATAAACCATGTTTGCTCTAGCCTGATGATTGTAGGGAGGATGTGTTGAAGGTTGAACACTAAGGATTTAGTGATGATCTTATAGGAAACATTCATCAAGGGCTTGGGAACCAACTGGTAGCAAGCTTAGGGTCACTAGACTTAGGAATAAACTTAATATATCCATTATTGATGATGGCTCCTAAAGATATATTGTGCAAGGTTTATTTATAAACCTAAATCAAATCAAGACTATGAAAATTCTAGGTGTATTTGTAAAAATCATATAGAAATCCATTTACCCCTAGCACTTAATAATTATCCATGCATTATACATCAACAAAGTGTTCATTAAGAGAAAGAGGGGCATCATAGAGTTTTTGAGTTGAAGGGCTCAACTTGCAAGGTACCACATATAAACACTCTTATAATGCATGCACTCTCTTCAACGTATTATCCTAGGCTTGGAGCATAAGTTTATAATGTTTTAGCAAGGCCGAGTAGATCTATGGTAAGTTTTTAAGACAAATATGCACTACTCTATTGGCTTTAATTTTTTGGTTGTAATTTTTGGCATTAAGGGATTTGTAAAAATCCTTAGAAGCATGGACACAAATCTTAATATAATGCAATTGAGCCCTAATTTTAGCACCTCTAGTAGTATGGGGTTTAGACATTTTAATCTTGTTCTTGAGTGAGGTATTCATGACTTATAACTAAGAATCAAAAGGTATTTACTCAAGTAAGGAATAAACCCTTTGATATTCCTTAGAGACAATGCCATCGGCCTACTTTCAAACTTGCACATGGAGCCAAGTTCCACACTCTAGAGATGAGTTTGATATTTCCCCCATGATAGATAAGTGATGTAATAGGAAGATTTGATTGTGAACCAATTTATGAAGATCACCTCCTATTCTGGTCTACAAGTGTTGGGACTATGTTTGAAAAGGATCTCCTGGGTGAACTATGACAGAAAAGAAGAACATGTTTAACTTAGAAAGCATTATTGAGAACGTTATCATTGTCAGCTCAAAAGTTAGACCAAATGAACCATGGTTTGATAATTAAAAGAACGTCGTATCCTATCCAACACCACATAGGGAGGGCACCAAATTTATCCTTAGGACTCTCAATCATATTAAAATCACCACATATTATTCAGGTGGAAAACAACATATTATCGATGAGCCATCTCCAAAGTGCCATTATGTTAGGGCCATCATTAGGAGGATAAACATTGAGAACTCTTAAATACTTCCCATCAATTTTAAGCATAACTTTAATAACCCAATGTGATAGGTCTTATCTCGATGCAATAATTAAGGGGGGAAATTTTGGTGAATCCAAAATATTAGTGTTGCCATGTCCATTTTCATGAGAAGTGGATGTGTTAAGCCACTTACTTATTAAAGAGGTCAATAGAATAAACCCTAAAATCTTAACTTCTTGCAAAGATATAAAATCTAAAATAACCAAATGTTGACGAGTGGCATGTGCCAAAGAATTTATGAGAGGAATTTGTGAAGCCTTGAATGTTCCATGAGAACAGATTCATTAAAAAGAATCTTCCATTTGTAATTCTCCCTGTATAATCTCTAAGTCTTAATATGAGACAAGTGATGCTAAACGATTTCTTAATAGTAGTTGCTGATGTGGAAATTAAAAATGCCTTAGTGATATGGAGTGGTGCTTAGCCACAATATCTTCCCATGGAGATTCATCATTGTGAAGAAGTAAAATACATAATTTTCGTATTGTGGGAGAACTATCGGAGGATATCCTAATTATAACAAAAACAATCAATAAGTAATTCTACTGAGAAACAAGGTAGCCAAAAAACTAAAATATTTAGGAGCAATGAGGTGAAGAGGAACAATATTTTCCACTTTTTTCACACCCTATTTGGATTTGCTAATTGGAGAAGTGGGAGTTGACTTAAGGTTTTTATTTCTCATCATTTTTTTTCTTATTAGCCATAGTGGTCCACCCATTATTATTTTCAACCACCTTTTACTAGCATAAGACCTTGAGTGAAACATGAGGGGATATTCCCAAATCCTATGGTTGGGTGATTATCATCAAAAATAGATATTTAGAATATTAATATAAATAAATTTCTATGAAAATAATTTACTCCCTACTTGAATATCAATAGACTCTTTCAAGTCTTTTGTTAAATTAAACTTGACACAGATGCATTTATTAGAGTTATGCAAAATAAAACTTGTATAATTCATTGCAAAGCACACACCCTATGGGTTTGACAATTTTAGTGACGAAGTCCCATAGTAGAAATAGAAGCCCTGGTAACTTGACCCAGACATGTACCTTAAGGTATGTCTACTCATAAACCTTAAAATTACAAGACCATGTGGACATAATCATTAGGGCAATCTGAAGGCAACAACAACTTGACCTAGAAATAACAACTTACACCTATGATGGTTCCTTAAAGAAGATAGGAAAATCCCTTGGTAAGGTTATAGACACCAATAACCTAAAACCCCAAGGGTTCCAAATGGTGACTAATCCATGCATTGATGGAATCCTCAGAGAGCATGCAGCTAACATAGTAAGCAATGAAATAATTAATTTTATACCATCCAAAAACATTTTCAATAACATCTACTTGCAATAGGAGGATTATTGGAATTTGTACCTCATCGTAAACCTTTGGAATAAAATTTTAAGCTTGTTTCGGTCCATCCTTGTCAACGTCGATAACAATAGTTGTAACATATTGGTTGAGGGTCATTTAAAGAATCTAAAACTACGCAAAGGGTAGAGTTAAAGCCTAATTAAATGCAAGCTAGTCTTGAAAATCCTATAGATATGGTTTTATATAGGGCAAGAAAAGAACCAAATTTAGGGCAAAACAAGACAACCAAGCATAAGTTATACATGTAAACACTAGCAAATCAAGTATTCTCAAATTTTTTTCCTCGCTTATAATTTTAAATCCATATAAACTTAAGTATGATTACATTGGGTTCTTGAAATGATTGCAACACATTGATATTGACACTTTCATTTGATTAAAAGATAATTAAATCATTGAATAAAGTTCCGAAAATCCATTGAAATTTGTCACATCATTTATATAATTAAAATAGAATTAAATAAAAACTTAAAATTTATATATTATTTTAGGTAATATTTCTAATAAAATGTAAAAGAAATAAATTTTCAAATTGTAATATAAACATTAAATTTAGAAAAACAAATTGTAATGATTAATAATATTGAGTAACTAAAACGATGAAGGTTATGATTTCCTTCAAGACCCAATCCTCAATAGTAAATAAAGAATAGTAATAATCCAAACATAAAAATCTCCTCTCATTTAAGTACATACACCTTAAATATGTAAAAATAAATTGAAGGATAAAAGTACTTAGAAACATAAAAATTGGCTTGGATACTTTCTAATTTTTAACCATTTTTTCTTTTGACTTGAAAATATGGATAATATCCTCGTTTCAACTACCTTATTTTTATTTTTATTTTTTATTTTTTTTTGAAATCCTGATAAACTTTTTAACGTGACCGACGGCGCTGGCTAGACATCCCTAATACCGATACCATGGAGCGGGAAGAGACTAGAACTTAAAACCAGCAAAACTGCAACAAAAATACTATTATAACTGCTATATATTATTATTTTTTAAATAATAATAATTATAATGTTACTTTCCAATAATAAATTATGAAGTCTGTTTGCCAAGCCTACGCAGGTGCCCCATAATCTCTTTCCCTAACCAGCGTATAAATGCACACAATTCGTCTATCGGATTTGTTTTATAGTGTTGTCCAACTTGGCATTGATGGTAAATAGCCCTCAACATTAAAGATGATGTACACTTCAAAAGCACCAGACATTAATGGATTTAGGTGCATATTTAGCTGGCCCCTCACTTGTCTTTAATGTTGTTTCAATGTAGACCATTTAAACCCTTGGCGTTGAGGCTCTGAAAATAAGTCTAGAAGGGCAGGCTGTGAAACCACTTGGGAGTACAGTACCATCCCAACCGAATGAATATATAAAATATATATACATATATATATAATTAATTAATGAATGGGCCTTTAACTACGTTTAAGTTTGTACATATATTTAATTAACTATACTTGTATATTTAATAAATAAAATTATAATATATTAAATATAAAGAGATAGAAAGGGTATATAATTTATCATAGAAATATAAATTTGAAATAAGTAATTGGAATTGTAACAATTACTGCTTAAAATTTTGCATTTGATTGGAGGATGTTGCTAGGATCTTATAGTTCGATCCAAATAGGTGTTCTTATTTTGTACTATGACGTAGGTGTGTACTTGGAATAATTGAATCTCTAATCTAAATTATCAAGGCAAAAAGATTAGAACCCTACAATATGGTTTTGATGGCTCATATCTACTAACACACACTCTAACAAATAAACCCTGGGAAATAAAACAAATAAATTATTCGGAACTTTGGAATAGAATATATCTCTCATATAATAAGAATATACTTAATATTAGATGTCTAATTCATATTTTGTTAATGTGTCAATAGATCACAAGACTTGTTTATTTATAGGGGAATTCGAATTAAAATTTTATAATATTGGTAGGTGTGTTTATTCCATTCATGATTAGAATTGTAAAACACAGAAAGAAATGCATAGACACATCCATTAAATGAAAGAGTGATTTTACAGGACCATACAATACAATATATATAAAGGGACTAGAGGTTCAAGAAGAGAGAATGGAGTTTGTTTTGGGGAGATAAAAAGCAGGTTTGAGCTACGAAAGTTGACTAGAGTACCAATATGCTTGATTTTGATCATATTAATCATACATAGATCAATGTGCGAAACTGATATTTAAATTGACATAAAATAAATGCCATGAAAAAATTTTAGGCTATTACATTTCCCCACTTCGAAGTGTGTGCTAGCCGCAAAATAGGTGGCATAACCATGCACTGTAAATTCAAACATATATAGATGATATCAAAAAGGAAATTGTTGAGCTGAAAATTTGGGATTGGAAATGATGAATCATAGATTCAGTGAAATTAATTTTATCTACATACATGTTTGAGTCGAAAATAATAAATGTTAAATATGGAAATTAATTGTAACAAGATACTTCCTTTGCCCCTCATATGTATTGTAAGTCCCATAGGGATGTCATATTATTGAAAGAGATAATTAAATATGATGGAATTGAACCCCTATACATTATCTTGCAATCAGCGTCCATATTTTAAATAAGAATCACTAAATCATTGAATATATAGAAATTGAAATTAGAACCTTGAGATCATTTGTTAACATGCTTTCAATCCCATAAACATTATACATATTATATATACTAATACATTAAAAAAAATTACTAGACAAAAGTAAAATATAATTTTTTCTTTAAAATATAAGTAAAATACATAATATATATAACAATAATCATGTAAACTAACACAATAAAATTAATAATTCATAATATATAAAATTAGTTTTAATACTTCAAATGAGATGAACTTTTCACAATTTTGAATATATAAACCCTCTTAGACCTATCATGGTATGCTCTTTCACGAATTCTATTTTTGAAAATAGTAAAAGGTCAAAAATAAAACATATTTTTAATTTTACATTCACTTACTATATCTATCTATATAAAAGGTCAAAAATAAAATATGTTTTTAATTTTACATTTACTTATTATATTATTTTTGACCTTTAAATATAGTAAGTAAATGTAAAATTAAAAACATATTTTATTTTTGACCTTTTAGTAAGTGAATGTGAAATTAAAAATATATTTTATTTTTAACCTTTTACTATTTTCAGAAATAGAAATCGTGAAAGAGCACACCATGGTAGGTCTAAGAGGGTTTTTTTTTAAACTAAGTTTTGAAACTTTAGTTATGAAGATCAGATAAAGGGGAGTGTTTTTCCCAAATTAAAAAAATATATCCCATGTTTATATGGTCATGATAAGGACCATATGGGCACGATAAAACTATAAAACTTTGACTATTTATGTACACTTAAACACATATATTGTTAACATAAACATTAATATTATGTTAAACATTAATATTATCTTATTTTAATGTGACATGGACCACCATTCAAGTGTGAAATCTCCATCATGGGGACTTATTGAAGATAATAATACAAGCACGTGGATTGTTAGAGGAATATTGAGCACACCTAAATACGGTTGGAATTAATCTAAAGTAAAATGTGACTCTAATATGGTTGTTGCTTTTGTTAAGTTGTAGAGTAATGAAACGTATACATTTTAGCCTTTGGAAGGAGAGATGATAGTTATCTTGTGGAAGGAGTTTAATTTTGAGTGATCCTATATGAAAACACACCACAAATTTATAGATAAATACATATAATATTGAGTAGCATTGTGGTGGCAGACATGAAGATTTTTATGTTCTTATGGATTATATCACATGGAACGAGTGATAAAGGTGATATAAGTGATATACTCATGGATTTGGTGCATTCTTGGCCATTTGTTTAGGGATCTACTGATTATTTATATAGAGATCTACACATGTTCATGTATGATTATAGTATTGGGCTTATAAGCATTTGGTGGTGATTGGAAACATATATATATATATATATATACTCATCATTTTAAGAGATGTAAAGAGGTCATTAGTTTATAAATGTAAATGGAGTTGTATAGGTGACAGAAGGATTATCATTTTTTGAAGTGTTAGAGGATCATACAATGATTGATGTTAGAGGACATCACTTGGTAGACATATAAGGACCATTAAGTTGGGTTGAGTATGTCACATAATTACAATGTATTAGGAGGACTAAGTGGTACCAATGTTGGTCCCTAGCGTATCATGAGTAATTTTAGTATGAGAGAGTATTGAGATAATTTAAATTCACACATGGCATGCCCAAACCATTGTCATATGGAGTAGGTCACGAAGATGCCTCTAAAAGGACAGGAAGAGGATGGTACTAGCCTTTTAGGATCAAGTATTAATAAATAATAAAGAGAAGCACAAGAGGCCTCACAATTTAGTTGTCAATGATGCTATAATGATTGAGGCATGGAGAGTATGGTGCGCTGAGGCACATTGAAAACCACCACTCCAACCAAAAACTGAGGAGGAACTAGATGATTCAAAAAAGTATCTTGAGTACTACATGGAGACCTAAAATAACTAGGAGCAAACAGACTGAAAGAGGTTGAATCAGGAGGGGAAGACGAGGAATCTCTTAGATTTTATATCACAAAGTCAAGGAGAAGGACCGAAAGTAGGGGGTTTAGGTGAGAACTTCATACACATTTTTTTCTTTGGTATTAATCTTGTTGGTGAATCGATTTATTTTAATTTAATTTTGCAACAATAGTGAGGGATTGAATTCCTATCATCTTGGACATGTTTGATAGACTGAGCAAGTGCATACCAAAAGATATTTTGGGCATGATAGAGTGAGATAACTTTGGTATAGGGAGACGTGCCCCCATTTTCAATCTAGTGACTAGGGCTTGTGTTGCATACAAGTTTACACGTAATAGTTAGGGTTGAGGACATGAGTGTGGAGCTCATGCACAGAGGCTCAAACATGCATCTCTTGGCCTAGGGCTTCATTAGAATCCATGACTAAAGAGAAAGATAGACTTAAAGATTAGGCTAGAATTCCCCCACATCGAGATGATGGGTTCATGCATAATATCTATGTCAATTATTTATAGTTACAATAGTGCTACACCAAGGCCATGAAAATGAATGGAAAGTATTAAGAACTCGCCTCAAGATTTAGTTCTATTACTATGACACAAATGAGGCCATGAACTCCCATGTCTATAAGGTATTTTACCTCAATTTATGGGAAAGTTTTATAAGAAAAAGAGGAGATGGGACCATTCTCCTATATTGAGATAAGATTGTTATCAAATTATGTACTTTCTATCGTATTTAAACATGTTTAATATATTTTGTATTTTAATTAAAAAGTGTCACATGTATGAATTGTATATGGAATATGTGTGCTCTAAAATAATTACAAATTAGACTTAAAAAAATATTTCAAAAAAATAAAAAGTAAAATATAATGAATAAATAATAATGACAGAGAAATCATATCATATAATTTTTGTGTTCTTAACAAAAAATATAAATAAAATGAAAAACGAAACATAAATCATTGCATTCTATAACATGGAATGTATTATTAATAATAATACACGTATGAACAATTATAGACATTTAAAAGAAAAAATAAAGAGATAATAAGGCACATAAAACAATTAGAGTAAGCAAATGGAACCTTACACACTCTTTTTATTAGAATAAATTAATTATGACTGTAATAGTTGAAATATGTTTTGTGATATCCTAATTTTGAACTCCTGTATTTATATATAATGAAGTGTTTTTACACAATGTTATAATAACATGTTAGAGATTATCAGGGAGGTTTGATGACATTATAATTGTATGTTATTAGTGGTAATATTATGATGTTTTATATTTTGATATAGATATTGAGATATTTATGATTTTATGATGATATAATATTTGTTATATTATTGTTGTAGCATTATCAATTGTTAAATTATGTTAGTAATTTTTATTAGGTATTACATTCATTAAAAAATTTGTTAATAGGGAAAGAGGTTATAAAATGAGAAGTTTAAAGTGATGAATTATATTCATGGTTCATCTTTTCTCTTAGCAAATTTTTACAATGATTATATGTTAAAGCGGATCATATTACTTTATAATTATTATCAAAAATGCATGAGTAAAAAAATAACATTTAAATAAATAATTATTCATAGAAATTATTTGAATAAATAATTAAAATATACATGAATAAAAGTTTCATTAAAAAAATTAATTTAACATCTAAATTTATTTATTTTTAACAAAAAATATTTAAAAATTAATTTATCTATATATTAATTGGTAAAAAAAATCCGAAATCATTGAAATTATCAAATACATATAAATTAATTAATATTTTTAAAATACATTCGTAACACAAAACATAACCAACAAATTATATATATATTCAACCTCAAAAACCCGAAAATTTACCATTGACAAACTACTATTATAATTGTGTTACATATTATAATATTTTAAAATGTATAACCAATACCAAGATTTTAATTTTGGAAGATTTTTTTTAAACTAGCAGACCTCAAAATGCATGGGTTGGTTACATCCTTTACTTTTGTCTATTGACCTAACGTGACAGGATAACTTGTCTTTTTCATTGTCTTGCATTAATACACTTTAATAACTATGGTGTATGTAGAAGGCAAATATTCACCATAATCCTTCATAGTTTCTTATGGTCTTTATAAATTTCACCTTGCATTTGATACGTTTTATAAAAAAATATATAAATAATTGATTATATTTTATTATTAAAAATGTAATTACGTTTATGTGTTCATAGAATTTAGTTTAGATTTATGATAATTGTTCAAGAATAATTGAGTTTGATTGTGTAGAAAAATGTTTTTTGATTTTTTTGGATCTAGATCTCATTTTTATTAATTATACATTTTTTTTTGGGAGATTATTATAATTTATAATTTACGAATTATAAATAAATATTTCCAATACTAAACAACTTAATTATATGGTCTGACTAACACAAAACATTATGAAAACGTAAAAAAGACTTATATGTTAAGCACACACGTATAAAAATATGCACCCACATATGAGTCGTTAGGTTGTTAAGTCCTTTTCTTTGGCTTTAAGGACATAATGATATGAGTGCATTGTACATTCTTGTGCCCACCATTATGTGCTCTTTATTTTTTATGATTTTAAAATTTAGACTAAATATTTACAATTTTTTTTCAAATATTTTTTTCACGATGAAAACTTTACTACTTTATTATATAATATTCTTTCTAATATTTAATTTTTTAATCTCTCAATATTTATTCACTTATATCATTATTATATCTTAGTACAATAGTTACAGAATTTAAAATCGTGAACAATTATGTATTATTGTAAACTTTAAGCATGAAAGGGGGTCACGATAAATTTAATATTTGACACAAATTATTATTTGTGTGCTCAATTAATTTCAAACCTAAACTAATTTACCATGTGAATTAAATATGAAAATTTTAAAAACATGACACATGACATTAAATTATGTATTAGAACAACTTTCCCGAAAATGGTTTTCATATATAATTATTGCCCATAATTTTGTAATAAAAGTTTTATATTTTATTTTTAACTAAAATTTGCATTAGTTTAAGACCCCATATTCTTGCAGGTAGAAGGAACATTGTCATTCACAAATATATTAATTGTCTAATATAATGTTTGCTTCAATAAAAATAATTATAATTATAGAATTATTATAACGTTGTATCATTAATTTACATACTCAATTCATTATGAGATAAAGTTATTATATTTTCTTGATTTTTTAAATAATTTATATTGATAATAAATGCTATATTAATTTATTATGTTCAAATTATTACTTTTCAATAATTTTGATAAAAACTAATTGCTACACAACTTTTATTTGGATGATTTACCTTTATTTATATGATTTTAATATTTAGATGTACTTTATATAATTTTTTGTGAAAATTTTTATAAGACATAAAAAAAGGTATGTAAAGGAAAATAATAAGATTTATAAACTTTTTTCATTGGATTTGAGCATGTCTTAAAAAATTATGAAGTGTTAATGGAGTCTAGGTTGATTGGTAAAGCCAGGGTATTTACTAATACGAGGTCTTAGGTTCAATTCTCATTGATTTGTCCACTTGTGATGGGAGTAGTTCGACTGACGTCTCTAAGACCAACGTTTATGAGTGTTCATCAATTATAATAATTCACGCTCATACCAATCCCTGGTTTAACGAGACGATGGAAAACTATTCTCCAATTATAAAATATATGACATGGAGGCATAAAATAAATAGTTTGAAGCTTTAAATTTTTAAAAATATATAATGACATTGTTTTATAACTTAGAGTATGTTTTCTATTGTAAAGAAAATATGGTGGCAAGGCAATCGTGATAAGATTGTGGTGACCATTTGGGGGGTAATGATGTGATGTGTTTTTTTTTTTTAATTATTGAATTGTTTTTGGGACAAATTTATGGGATTCGACATGATATAATTTTGATTTTGGATTTGTTTGTTTAACGGGTTTACGTATGTTTATCAATTAATATAAAGAAAGGAAAATAGAAAAAGATAAAATATCTATACATTAATATGTTATATGGTACAAGAAGAATTTGGAAAATTTTGATTTTAATTTTATAAAATTAATTTTGAGAAAAGATGACAATTTTGGGTAAGATATTGTTTTTCTAATTTAGTGTTTGGCTTGAATAATAATTTTGTTTATAAAATAAAAGTTTTTTAAGGTTCAAGATATGATGTTGATTTTTTCACAAGGGTGATAATATTGTGTTTTGTTTATTATTGTTTTGTTTGGGTTTTTATTGAAGGTAAATAATGAAAAGAATAACAAAATAGTTATTTATAATTAGATTTATCTTAAGTTATTATATTTGAGATTTTATAATAAAATAATGTATAAATTTTTAAGATATAAATATGTTACTTTGAGTTTTAAAATGGAATTTAGTGTTTTAGTTGTTTGTCACTAGGAATAGTTGTCTTCTATGAAAAATCATTGTAACTAATGTTTGGGGTGATTAGGGCCACTTATGGAGGGTTTGTCTTTCCCATCTCCCACCATGAATTTTAGAAGCTTTTAGTCACATATTGACCTACAAAATTAAAGAATAAAGTTGTATCTTTTTTTATATAAGGTATTAATTCTAAAACATGTGCTACATCTTTTACTGCTCTTGTTATCTTATAATAATATACATCGTTGGCATTTGATTATGAGAGATTATAAATGTTGCCTTATTGCATATATATTACATTTGATTCAAACTAATTCTTTTTAGCACAAATCACTAGTAAACATTAACTTTGCATGACGATGTGTTTTAATGACATTATGTTTATATATATAATTGTTGGGGCAACATGTTTAGATTGATAAGAATTATGAAACTTATAAATTAATAAAACAAATCAATCATATATCTAATATGGAAACCTAAGATGTATTTTAAAAAACTTGTAAATTATATATTCTTTCATTATTCAATAAATAGATTGATTGGTTAAATTTAATTGATTGTAATCACTAGTAAGTCTCATTAAGTTTATGTCTAATTTTTCTATATTAACAATGATAACACTTTTATCATATAATTATTTTATTTATTTAAACGTGATGTTTTGGGAAATATTATATAATCTCTTTATGTACAATAATTATGAGTAATAAACTGCATGTTATAAAACTATATGCAAGCCCATCTTTGTATTTATAATAGTGAGTTCTTGTAATAAACTCTCTTGCTTAGAAGTAATGGAATATTTTAAATGTAAATCCCATTAATGATGTTGATTTTATGAAAAAATAATATTTTAATGCATGTTAAAAATATAATAATGATTGAACATTTATTGTAACCTATTATCTCAAGTTTAGGTAGTTATAATCTTTTTGGGTAAACTTATAATGACAAAATGATACCATAAATATGAACAAACTATTGGGCATATGATATAATAAATCAATACATGTGCATTGTGGCCAAGGTCGATGCACAAGGTCATAAATGGGTATAGACTAGTATTTACTTTTTTCCCCTACTTTAATGTCAAGTAAGAAAGGTAATCATTTATTGATTTTAATCATGATTTCAATATATATTGATTTAAATATATGTTATCCTATGGTGATAAGTTTGGGATGATGTAATCAATTAAAAATGTGGAATTATTTATCTAAAAGTGTTTATGTTTTAATTTATTTAATTATTTTGGTTATTATTGGGTTGGTTAAAATTTGTTAGTTGGTTTTATTTAATCAATTTTGCAATCATTTTAAAGATTATATTTGTAAAAAAAATATGTGTTTATATTGAATATATTATTAATTTTCTCTTGTCCTGATTCCGAATAACCATATCAAAACCTTACAAAATTTAAGAGGGGTAAAATAAAAATTGTAGAGTTATTTTGAAAGAAGATAAGTAGACATGTACATCTCATGAAAGGAGGCACTAGTACGGTGCTTAAATGAAGAAAAGCATAGTGAAAAAATTATGGCCTCCATCTAGGACATGTACAATTATAAGAAGCTAGTAATTTTTCAAAATAAAACCTATGGCTAGTAACATTTATTTTATATAATTGAGTTTTGTTTTTATTTTATCATTAACAAACTGTAATTGAAAGAGAAAGAAGGATTGAAAGACATGTTTTCTATAAAAACTTTCTAAATTGTATGACACTTCAAAACAACGCTTTGCTGAATCATATGGCCTTTCCATTAGTGGCAACCTTTGCCAAGAAAAAAGTCACATCAAAATAAAAACTACTCAGATTTTAAAATTAAAAAAAGACTATTAAATTCAAACACTAACATCCTGAGACCGAAATCGATAGATTATCTTCATCAATCAACAAATGAAGAGTCCAAAACCTTACACAGTCTGTTATAACTGCTCAAAACATTCAATATTTTTTTTGTCCAGGTCTAATATAGTGGTTGTACTATCATGCTCAAATACGAAAAATGGCACAATAGTGGCTAGGTTTTGTATCAAATATAATTTTTGACTTCTTAATATTTAGTGGACCTTACATAATTAGCTCAACACAATTTTCCAATTTTATATGCCAAGTAAAATTTCTTAGGGTGGAAGAAATTTTATTTTATTCTCAATTTATAAAAACAAGTATTTTTTATAATATTTTGCCTCTATTTACTCAAAATTGATAAAAGGTAAGTTGGATAGCATGTATCTTCTTAGTAGCTTGTGAAGGAGAGATTTAGGGTTCAAAACCCGTTGGAGATGTATATTTTTGTCTAAATTTATTTTGAATTAGTTTTTAATAGCCAAAGCAATAAAAGAGGTGTAATAGGAGGTATAAGGGTGTAAAGTGTAAGTATTTTTACAAGTCAGATTCCTTGTAATCATAATTTCTCTGATGGGTTAAGACCAAATCTCAATAGTTTTTGTTATTTTGATCAGCACCATGACAAAAATTGTGATCTTAATTTCTAAAAATGGATGCTTAACACCAAAAAACTACAAGGAATGGTTGATGAATATGGAAAATATGCTTGTGTTTAATGATTTGTGAGAAATAATTGAAAAAGACACTACACTACCCGCTAAAGCTATCAAATTACTTGAGTTTCAAAGGCATGATAAATGTGCCCTTGCTTTATTAAAATATTCATATTCTATATAAGTGATTATTCAAATTAAATCTGTTAAAACTAGTGCATGGAAAGCATAAAAAATATTAAAATATTTGTACAACAAACAACCTACCCATAAAAAGATTGATCTCTTAATACAATTGCTTAATAATAAGCTTAGCATTGAAGATGTATTTGAATATCTCTCTCGCATGAAAAATCTAAAATAAGAGTATTATACTATAGGGATAAAATTGATGATGAGATTTTGATTTTCATCACATTGCATGGCCTTAGTTATACATACACCAATTTTGTTGAAATGATGTAGTTTAGTGATAAGCTTAATAGTGCCAAATTTGACTCAATTAATGAGTTATTGACTTAGCATGAGCAACAGTTTTCAAAGAAGAAGAGTATGCCTCTTAAAGAGGCTTACTATACAATGAACAAGTCCCATCACAAAGATCATCAACATGTAAAATAACAATTTTAGAAGCATTATATGAAACACTCTTTGAGTCATTGTCTGAGACACTCTCCACATTGTTCTTGATGGTCTCCAAAGCATTCTTATCAACACTCTCCAAGATCTTCAAAATTAAAAGATCACCATAGGCATCCTTCTCACTCCTATGGTTCTAGTGATTCAGTTTCTTATGGATCTCATCGACACAAGAAAGAGCCAACATGTTTCAAATGTGATGGTATTGGACATCTTGTAGATGTATGTCCTTCTAGATGACCCTACTCTCCACATTAAAAGAAAGCTGAGGTAAATTATGTGGATCATTCTAGTGGTAGATCTTCTATCTATCCCAATTATTTTAGTTATTCTAACACTTACTCTGATTAGGAGGCATCATATATGGCCAAGATCTGTGGTCTCGATGGACTTGACAACTTATTCTGAGCGATAAGTGATTCACCCATCTTAGGTGAGCTACAAGGATAAAGATTGTGATCTATTGTAGTAGCATTTTTTGGCTTATGTTATTGATTTTAGTTCTATTTTTTGGATTTTTATATCTGATATTCATGACATGGAATAGATAATATTGTTTGATTTTTTATTCTCTTGGTGTATAACTTCTCACCTCTCACCTGATAGGGGGAGAAGATATAGCATTGGTTGGTCTTCGATCAATTGTTAGTGACAGTATGAGTTGATAGAAGTTTCTATCACCTTCAATGAAAAGTCATTAGTATTTGTTGGACATCATGGAGATTTGTCGTACACAATATAGGTTGGTCACTTTGATGGGCTTTTGGGTGGAGCATTACGTGGATCGATGTAGTTGGTCAAGTTTGATTGTATTCTAATACAATATGGTATGATGATCACATGGGATGAGTAAGATTTGATCATGTTCATCAATATTTTATGCCACAACTTATAGGGTGAGCTTATGTATGGAGTGGCATCAGTTTTGATTAATATTAAGATGTACAGTACCCCAGTTGCACTTCAAAGTTTCTTTGATGACTTCAGAGTCATTGCTCTAGTTATTTCATCTTTTATACCCCTTTGGATCAAGGGAGAGTTTGTTAGATTATTTATCTAAAGGTGTTTATGTTTTAATTTATTTAATTGCTTTAGTTTTTATCGAGTTGGTTAAAACTTGTTAGTTGGTTTTCTTTAACCAAATCTGTAAGCTTTTGAAAGGTTACATTTGTAAAAAAATAGATATACATTTACATTGAATATAATATCATTTTCCTCCTATCCCAATCCCAAATAGATAAAAATAATATATTGTGCATTAAAGTTTAGTGTTATGGATGATTGAGTAAAATCATGTTTTGTTAGTGTTTTGGCATTTCTTGTCCTATTTTGTATTGTGTATATATTTAAACTTAAGCTCGAAAATTATTGAGAGTATTGAACCCTTGATTACGAGAGTTACGTTTGTATTATACATAAATAAATTAAATATATGAAGAGGCTTGTTTTTTGATTTTAAATTCTTATTATGATAAAATATTAACACATGAACATTATTGTTATTATTGTGTTTGGATTTTAAGTATCGATATAAAAAGATGAATACAAGGATAATAATTTATAGTATGGTATGTAAGTTGCATATTTCAAAAGAATATGTTCCAAAGTACCTGGTTTGTAATTTTTTAGTTTGTAGTTTTTTATTTTGTGGAAAGTTTTACTAGTATAGGAAATTTTGAAATAGGGAATGATATATGTTAGTGTATATACCCTTGGATTGAGTATGATGGAGCTTGGAATGCATTGTATATTAGTATATAGGGAACTAATAGTATAGTCCTTGAGTTCTTACATCATGAAAAGATTGGAGTGTTGGTTGTTATAATTCATTGTCAAAATATGATCAATTTATTTATTTGTATATGATTTGAAGATATGATTATTGTTCCACTTTATAATTTAGTGGATAAATGTCATTTGTGACAATTAGTCAAAATTCCCTTTGACAATTGAGAATACATCTCTGAAATATAGTTTAAAATGTTGGTTCATAGTTGAACTAATGACCACAATTACTTATGGTTAAAATAAATATATTTCAGGCTTAATCTAAGAAACCAAACATGTTAGATGAATACATATAATAGAAAACCAATTAAAATTTATAAGCATGTTTTAAG
Source organism: Torreya grandis (assembly GCA_037957365.1). NCBI lineage: Eukaryota > Viridiplantae > Streptophyta > Pinopsida > Cupressales > Taxaceae > Torreya > Torreya grandis. Next base: position 1,184,826 of record JARHVA010000359.1, read on the forward strand.
AAATTGTTAGAATATGTTGTGATTATAATATTGAAAATATTGTTAAATGTATTTCAAAAAATTTTAAGGGTATATGTGTCATATTTATAAATTTGGAGATGAGTTTGAATATTATTCTTAGTTTTAAAATTTTTATTGGAATTTTGTCTTGGTGACAAAACAAGTAAGTGGAATGTTGACTCTTAATTTGGTAAAATGGTACAAACAAGTGAAATGTTGACTTTTAACTTGGTAAAACGGTGTTCATGCAAATATTTATTTTATTTTTCATATTTAAGGAATGTAATTGAGAAAAACAATACATTGATAGTGTAATTATAATTGGGAAGGATAACATCTTGATGATACTTATTAGTGGGATATTAATAGCTCTTAAAATTCAAGCCAAAGGATCTATTAGGAATTCAAAGAGTTCAATATTATATTCCAACTTTCAATATTTAACATATTTAATTATAATACGTAAAATATTTGATTGTTTGAATGGAAATATATAATCTTAATAATAATTCAAAAAAAAATTGAATGGAGGAAAATAAGGAAAATGTGCCTCCAAATACATGTGGCCATTTATCATAAATAATGAAAAAATATTATCATTTATTTCTTATAAATATCCACTTTTAAAAGAATTATTTTTCTAAGCATGTTGTAGATAATTAGTCCTTAAATGTAAGGGTTAGATTTAATGGTCAACCCTATTCTAAGGTTAAATTTTAAGATAGTTATTCAATCAATATTTCCTTTCTAAAGTTACATTAAATTTTAAATTTGAAAAAATGCAAGAGCAATATTTTATTTAACATAATTTTAATAAAGTGTACAATAAATTTACTTTTGTTACATGAAGTGCACTTATTTATTATAGTTTACTCATATCAATTGAAGTAAAACTATTTATTATAACTTATCATCATGAAAAGGTTGGATGAATATATACCCTTCAATTTGAAATTAAGATCACTACTTCAAATTTGATAGCTTCAAATTTGATCACTCCATGTCATAATATAAGTAAAAATTTCCAGCTTCCCAAGAATTACATAATATATAAGTTTGTGTATCAATACTTGATGACACAATAATTAAATTAAATCTTTATAACATCTTATTTTATTTTATATGATTACAATATATTTATTGGAACTCATCAATATATCAACCACAAAAAATAATAATACATAGATGATTACATAAAAAAGGTGGTCTTCTAGTGTTCATGGCCTAGTCTCCATGTTGGTAAAAGATTATAGTTCAACACAAAAAAACTATTAGCTACATATAATATTTTGAAATAAACACCGATAAAATAATAATATAAACACCAATAAAATAAAAATTATAAATACATGCCACAACACCAAAAGGTGGTAGAGATAGATCATTTTTAGGTGGTCGATGCCCCTAATTAGAGGTTTTAGCTAAAGGAGGACTAGGTGCCACCCACCCATATTTAAGGGCTTAAGAAGGAGCTTGGGAGACTATAATGTTATAACTAGAAACTGGCAACACATAAGACCCCATTGGGTTACCATTTTACATAGGTAAATTCCATCGAGATAGGCTAGCAGGATATTTTTCATGTAGTGTTAGACTCTATCCCATCTATTTAGGAGGGGAGGACATTTGGTTATCAAAATTGCTCCATTGACATCTAATTATCAGTGGAGGAGTGTCATGTAAGGGTTGGTTGAAAGGAACACGACTCATGGTGTATGGAGCACTCCACCAAGGATTGAGGAGCTCTTGTAGATGCTAAAAATCAAGAGCCGCCTTCTCTTCCTATGCTTGAATCTAAAATAAAAATGAATAAATAACAAACACTTTATATTTAACATAAAATTGCATAGAAATCTATTCATTGTTAAAAATAGTTGAATTTATAGACTTCTATAGTTGAAATATAATGGTTGCTTTGAATAAATTCCATGGAAAGGAAATATAAAAAAACCATTGAGCTTTGTCCCCAATAAAGGCCATGTGCTCATTGATCAGCTTTGAGTGATAAGGCTAAAACAGGCTATGGATCTATTATCAAATAATTTGAGCTCTTAAACATGTCTAAAAAATATGTGTAAAGGTTTCAAATCAAGATCAGGCCAAGCACTTTGAGTTAGAAATCCAAAAATGTTTGAAATGCTCCCAAGAGGAAGACCTTGACAAACTATACACTAAGGAAAGTGAGCAAGATTGGGATTGAGTTTAGCATGTCAAATCCTATTGATTCTATCAAGCCACGTTCTAGGTGAGTAATTCAAATTCCATCACCTATAGAGCTTACATAGAGTCAAAGAAAGAATGCTAATGATCTAGTAGAAGAGACTTAGAGAGTAATTTCATAAGGTAGTATTAAAATTCCACCACCAATCCTTCCACCAAGTAATGTTTGAGATTAGAGACCCATCTTATGAATCATGACATTGGCCATCAATTCTTGAATATGTAGAATAAAAGGTAGGTCTACTTTTAGTAATTTATAAATGGTTTTCAGACATTGCCACCATATCTAATAATGAGAGGAAACCAAATCTTAAACAACTCAAATTCATATTTTTGAAATTTGAAGAGATTTCATATCTAGCATATCCACCAGAGGGAGGTTTGAATTGGTCATGACAAGGGACCAATATATATTTTTGTCATTAAAAGAGAGAATAATTGAAATCCATCACTAACCTATTTTGAAAGAGTTTTCTAGCTTCAAAAGCTTTCTAGATGCTCTCAGCCACAAAGGACCTTTCTATCTTGATAGATAAAAAGGTAATCAAAAGAGTGTGCAATCCAATGTTTTTCCAATAAATATTTTCATAATGAGCCTTAGGAGAAATTTTCAAGTCTTATTCTGATCCAAAATCAAAAGTTTTGGTTGATAAATATTTCAATAATATATAAATAACACAGTAATAATGAATTCTCTAAGAAGAGATGTAGTATTACTCAAGATCGCAATACAATTATATGCTTATCTCTGGGAAGAGATGTCTATCTTCAAATTTCAGGTTACCTCTTTATTTATACACATTTTGAAAGCATGGGGAGGATGTGGAAGGTCACCAATATTTAGGGAGACTAAGTGGTTCGACTTCTAAGATTTAAAATAATACAGAATTTGAGGAATTACTATTTTTAGAAACTTACTATTTTTAGACAACACTACTAAAATTGAAATTTGGGTCATTTCCATTAGGTTTTCAAGGGTAAAAATTCATTACACAAATCTCTATGCCATCTCATGATTTTTTGCTCATTCTTAGCTTTCCAACGGTTCAAATGGTGAGTCAATTGGAGCTATAGTGCAAAAGTTATGGCTCCCGAAAGTTCTATCATCAATTGGGGTGGAACTGTCACCCGAATTGTCACCTAAATTGTTGCCTGGATCATTCCTCCCTCCTTGAAAAGCAATGGTCCCCATTGCATCAAGGTTCTTCATCAGGTTTTTTAGTTGTGTCTTGATTTGATCCTTTGTGAGCCACTCACCTTGGTGGCTAAGCTGGCCCCTTTTGACCACTCGATAAAGTGGAATAGAGCATCCTCTTGTTGTCTTCATCCAGGTGTCCACAATCTGATCCTCTTCCACTGGATCAAAACTCTATGGATCAAGATCATCAATGTCTAGTTATTCTGCTATAACTAAATTGTCCAATAGAGGTGGATGATATGGTTTGAGGAGCTCCACATTGAATATTGGATGCAGACCAAGGTGGGTTGGTAGGTTCAACTCAAAAGTATTTTCTCCAACTTTTATAGTGATGGTGTGGCACCATATCACAGAGGCCAAATTTTTCTATGTGGGCCTGCAAGTCATTCCTTCTGAAGTTATAACCAAACCTTGGCATCCACAATAAAATGTTGTGCAATCCTATGTTTGTCATGGCGTTGCTTATACTTATAATTCATCTTCTCCAGGATGTCATAAACTTGTTGTTGGATGTATTGCATTTGTTCAATAAACTTTGTTGCTTTTGCTACCTCAGATTTTCCATGAGGTGTGTATTCCATGGTGGAAAATGGAATAGCTATATCAATTGGTGCCATGGGTTAGAACCCAAAACATACTTGGAATGGACTATGTATGGTCGAGCTGTGCAGCGCTCGATTGTATCCATGTTGTATGAAAAGAAGTCCCTCATCCCATGTGCATAGATGTTTGGAGTGATACATCTAAATCATGTGAACAATCAAGTGGTTTACCACCTCTATCCGACCATCAGTTTGTGGATGGAAGGCTGTGTACTTCATCAGCTTGGTATCCATCATCTTCCATAGAGTGGACCAGAAGATGCTTAGGAACCTGCTATCTTGATCTGAGAAAATGGACTTGGGGAGACCAAAATGGAGCCATACATGACTAAAATATAGTTGAACAGTTTCCTCAATAGATATATTTTTCTTACAAGCAATCATGATAGCCATTTTTGAAATATGATCAACTACCACAAAAATATAGTCCTTACCATGTTTTGAAGTGGGCAAACCTGAGAGAAAATCCATTGAGACGGATTCCCAAGGCCTGGTTGGTTCTGGCAATGGTGTGTACAATCCTTGCTTCTTATTTGTTAGCTTGGCTATCACACATGGTGTGCAATATTTGATATATCTTTCCACATCCTTTCACATATGAGGCCAGTAGAAGTGTTTTTGAAGAACTACCAATGTCTTTTCTATACCAATTATCCAGCTATCTTACTGAAGTGTGCTTCCCATATCATCTTTTATTGCTCTACAGCTAGAATACAGATGTGCCCCATATGATAGAGGACATTATCTTGCAAACAAAAATCAAAAACATGTTTACCTTTTTGAAGCATTTGATATGTATCAACAAAGGTAGGATCTACTTCATACAGAGTACCCCAAGTGGTAGTCTCATGTCCACACAGGTCAAGAACTATTGTGAGTGTAGTAATTAGTGGGTGGCTCAGACAATCTACAGTTATATTTGAACTCCCCTTTTTATGTTTGATTATCAGGTGGAATTGTTGAAGATATGTGGCCCACTTTTGGTGCCTCTCATTTCATAGTTTGCTCTATGTCTGGATGAATTCTAATGGTCTGTGGTCAGTGTGGATGACCGTCTCTTTTCGTAAGATGTAGTGTTTCCATTATTTTTAGGCTTGCATAATGGCATAGAGCTCCTTATCATATGTTGGATATTTCCTGACTGTATCTGTGAAACTTTCACTGTGATATGCAATAGGATGGCCATGTTACATGATGATAGCTCCCATGGCATATTCAGATGCATCTGTCATCAACTCAAAAGGCTGATGCAAATATGGCAAGGCAAGAATAGGGGTTGAGCAAAGTATGTTCTTCAAATTCTAAAATACCCTTTGTTGTATTTCACCCCACTAAAATGTAGCTTTAGCTCCTCCTTTAGTCACTTGGCTCAGTGACCAAGCAACATGTGAAAATCCAAGAACAAACCTGTGATAGAAATTTTCAAGACCCAAAAAGTTGTGAAGCTCTGTGAGGGTCCTTGGTGTGGGCCATTCTCAAATAACGTACCTGAGGTACTAAATTGTTGTCATCCCAAATGTGCATTTGTCAAGATTTTCATACAACCTGTGCTCCCAAAGAGTTTGAAGCACCTTACGAACATTTTGTAAATGTTCTTCCCAAGTTCTGCTATAGATGAGTATGTCATCTAAGTAGACAACCATGAATGAGTTGGTGAAGGTTTTAGGATGTCATCCATCATCCTCATGAAGGTTGTAGGTGCGTTAGTTAAGCTAAAAGGCATAACCAACCATTCAAAGATCCCCTCCTTAGATTTGAATGCAGTCTTCCAGACATCAGTGGGATTGATGGGAATTTGGTGTTAACCAGATTTGAGATCAATTTTGGTAAAGAACTTCACACCATGGAACTGGTCCAACAGGTCATCAATCCTGGGAAGGGGGTAGCGATTCTTCATAGAGATTTTATTCAGGGCTCGATAGTCAATACAAAGCCTCTATGTTCCATCTTTCTTTGGTGCCAAGATAATTGGGCTACCACAGGGTGAAGAGCTTGGCTTGATGTGACCCTTTTGGATCAATTATTGAATCTATCTTTATATCTCATCATTCTCTAAAACTGATATACGATACACAGGACTGTTAGGTAAAGGTGATCCTAGGATCAAATTGATAGAATGTTTTACCTGGCATTGCTGTGAAACTCCTATGGGTGACTTGAATAAGTCATCATATTCTCCTGTGATTCAACTTATATACTTTTGTTGTTATGTTGATTATGTAGTCAGGACTGCAACATCAGCCTTCTTGGATTTTTATGGTTTGACCACCATGAGAACAAATTACTTTGTCTTCTCCACCAGTCTCTTAAATTGCATAGCACTGATCAGGGAGACAGATGTGGGAGGTGGTACCTCTGGTACCCTATAGTGCCATGTTCCAAGAGTGAGGGTGATTCTTCAGGTTGATGATTCATAGATGCCATGTCACACATACATGAATGGCTAACCAAGGAGTACATCACAAACATCTAGATTGACCACGTCACACAAGACTTCATCTTAGAATGGTTTTATTGCATATGAAAGAAGACACTGATGGGTGACATGGAGGTCTCTCCTTGGGCTTAACCATCTAATACTATAGGGCTTTGGATGAGGCTTCATGGATAGATTTAGAATTTTCACAACTTTGGTAGAGATTAAATTCTTTTGACTCCCAATATCAAGAATGAAATGTAGAGGCTTACCTTTTACCCATAATTTGGAGTGAAACAATCTTTCCTTATCATCTGGTCTTTCCTCACGGGTCTGTGATGAAGCGACGATGGTGTCAGGCTTAGCATATATAATTTCTTCTTCATCCTCTTCGACTGTGGGTTGTGTATGAGGCAGAGTAGTATATGTCGAGTATTGTGACTCAGAAAGTAGTGACTTGATGGCTCGACATTCTTCTTTAGAGTGAGTTCTAGTTTTGTGGTAGTCACACCATTTTCCAGCCTTCCCCTTCTAGGGTTTCTTATCCTGAAACTCCTTTTGCTTCCAATTTTGGCCTTGTGTTTGACCTTCCTTGTCACTTTTCCATTTTGAGGGTTAACTCTTCATATTCTTTCTGCCATGCTTCTACTCAATCTTCACTACAAATTTGTATGCCTCACCGAGGGTTTCTAAATTGAAGAGTTCCATTTCCCCCCATATGTACCATTGTAGTCCACCATGATATTTGAGAGTCTTATGTTTCTTGCTTTCTTGGATGCCCAATCTTGAAGACAAAGAATGAAAAATGTCTGTGTAATCTTGAACAGATTGGTCCTTACCTTGGCGAAGTTATTGCCATTGTATGTACAGATCATCATATGCTCCAATGGATAGTATTCTTCTTTCACCACTTCCATGAAATCATCCTAGGTAGGTTCCACCTCAAGGCCAATGTCATCTGTACTGAACCTCTTTTTGTACACTTCCCACCAATTTTTCATGGGCAATGATGCTTTTAAAAGAGCAAAAGTGATATTTTCTCCATCAATGAACTTATTTACAGAGAAGTAGGAAGACAGTTGATCCAACCAATTTTCTACTGCATTAGCATTGATTTTTCCTTCAAATGTAGGAATATCAACATTTACCTAAACCTTGAAGGGTGTTGGGGCACTGAAAGGATGTTCCCTAGATGAGGAGCCAGGAAGTATAGCTGCGGAGCCAAAATTTTCCATCGAGAGTGTTTGAAGAATTTGGGCAAATTATTGCAGCATCTGTGCTTGTTGCCATTAGAGGGCTTCATTCACCATTTCCTTGAAAGGATCAAATGTCTCGATGTCATCTACCATTTGAAGTCATTTGGAGTGAATAGGTGGAAAGTTTGGAAGCTCTGTTGTTTCCCACCAAAGCTTCTTAAAGCCTGACCTCATCCTTGGGATCATACACTCTCAAGACAAACCACTCTGATACCACTGATCCAAAACTTAGAAGTTTGGTTGATAAATATTTCAATAACATAAAAATAACACAGTAACAATGAATTCTCTGAGAAGAGATGTAGTATTACTCAAGATCACAATACAATTATATGGTTATCTTTTGGAAGAGATGTCTATCTTCACATTTCAGGTTACCTATTCATTTATACACATTTTTAAAGCATGGGGATGATGTGGAAGGTCACCAATATTGATGGAGATTAAGTGGTTTGACTTCCAATATTTAAAACAATACAGAATTTGAGGAATTAATATTTTTAGAAACTTATTATTTTTAGACTACACTACTAAAATTGAAATTTGGGGCACTTCCATTGGGTTTTTTGGGGTTAAAATTCATATATCAAAGCTTGATTCCATCTCACAATGTTCTCCTCATTCCTATCTTTCTAACTATTCAAACGGTGAGTCAATTGGAGCTACGGTGCAAAAGTTATGGCTCTCAGAAGTTCCGTCATCAATTGGGGTGGAACTGTCACCCAAATTGTCACCTGAATTGTTTCCTGGATCACATTCAGCTCAATTTACCTTAAAATCCATTTAGCATAAAGATTAGTGTTTTATCTATAAATATCGATAATGCACATTCCTCTATTGTCACAAGCAAAGAAACAAATGTCCTAAGCTACCCATGGAAACATTGAATTTGTTTAGCATTGGCTGAGAGAAAATATCTAAGTACCTTTGCTCATTTTTTATATGAGGATTTTTTAGGATCCTAACAAGAGGAATATTAGACATGGGTGGTTGCAATAATTTTAAGTGTAGAATTTAAACTTGTTCGTGAGAGAAAGAGGATTAGTAATTGAGTAAGTGATTTTTTTTCACTTTATCAATCATATATTTATATAACAAAAATGTGGGGGAAAGTTATCAAATTCCAAGGGAATACTAATTTTTAAATTTTCCACTTTCTAGATCCACTTCCATTGATAATGTTAGATCCACTTAGGCAAGGGCATCATGCTCTATTTATAACACTGGGTTTTAGCCCATTGCAAGATTGACCCATATGCTTTGAAAAAAAAATTAAGGTATAAAAGTGCCTCTTTCAAGGAGGCTTCTTTCTCATCAAGCATGAGAAAAGTGTCATCTAAAAATGACCATTGATGAGCTGAAGGGAGGGATCAAGAAGAAAAATTCCCTTGATAAGCCCATGTTCTATTCTACAAGCAAGTAGACAACCAAATGCTTCAACAACTAAGACATAAAAATTTGGGTCAAGATGGTAACCTTGTTACATGGAGCAAAAAATCTAAAAACTATTAGACTTGTGATTAGTGATGGTGAGATACGCTGAAGATTCATATAATAGAGTTTAAACCTCTAAAAGAAGTTATTAAGACCCAAATTTTTAAGCATGATGAAGATAAATGGCCATTTAATTTGATTATAATTAATTTTTAAATCTAGATTGATAAACATGGTCCTATATCAAGAGACATGAGCCTACTCCATTCCTTCCTAAATTTCTATGATATTATCTAGGATGTACCTACTTTTAATAAACCATGTTTGCTCTAGCCTGATGATTGTAGGGAGGATGTGGTGAAGGTCAAGCACTAAGTCTTTGGTGATGATCTTATAGGAAACATTTAGCAAGGGCTTGGGAACCAATTGGTAGTAAGCTTAGGGTCACTAGAATTAGGAATAAACTTAGTATTTCCATTATTAATGATGGCTCCTAAAGATTTATTGTGCAAGGTTTATTTATAAACCTAAATCAAATAAGGACCAAAAAAATTCTAAGTGAATTTGTAAAATTCATATAAAAATTAATTTACCCCTAGGAATTTATCATTATCGATGAATTACACAACAAAAAAGTGTTCATCAATAGAAAGTGGGGCATCATAGAGTTTTTGAGTTAAAGGGCTCAACTTATGAGGTACCACATATAAACACTCTTATAATGCATACACTCTCTTTGATGTATTCTCCTAGGCTTGGAACATAAGTTTATAATGTTTTCCAAAGGCCAAGGATATTTATGGTAAGTTTTTAAGACAACTATGCACCATTTTTATGGCTTTAATTTTCTCCTTGGTGGCCTTAAGGGATTTGGAAAAATCCTTAGAGGCATGGTCACAAATATTAAGATAGTGCACTTGAGCCCTAATTTGAGCACTTATAGCAGCATGGATTTTACACATTTTAATCTTATTCTTGAGTGAATTAGTTATGACCTATAACTGAGAATCAACAGGTATTTACTCAAGTAAGGAAAAAATCCTATGATATTCCTTAGAGACAATGCCATCAACCTACTTTCAAACTTGCAAAACATGGAGCCAAGTTTCACACTCTTGAGATGAATCTAATATTTCCCTCATGGTTGAGGAGTGTTGTATTTAAGAAAAATTGATTATGAGCAAAGTGATAAACATCACCTCTCTATTCTAGTCTACAAGTGATGTGACTATGTTTGAAAAGGATAAATCCTAGGTGAAGTATGACAAAAAAGAAGAACATGTTTTACTTAGAAAGCATTATTGAGAACTTGATCATTATTAGATCAGAAGTTAAAATAAATGAACCATGGTTTGATAATTAAATAATGCCATATCCTATGTAACACCACATAGGGAGGGCACCAACTTTATCCTTAGGACTCTCAATCATATTAAAGTCACCAAAAATCAGTCAGGTGGAAAACAACATATTATCGGTGATCCATCTCCAAAGCATCATTCTATTAGGGCCATCATTAGGAGATAAACATTGAGAACTCCTAAATACTTCACATCAATTTTAAGCGTAACCTAAATAACCCAATGTGATAGGTCTTCTCTTGATGTGATAATTAAGGGGGGGATTTTGGTGAATCCAAAATACTAGTGTTGCCATGTCCATTTTCATGAGAAGTGGATGTGTCAAGCCACTTACTTATTAAATAGGTTAGTATAATAAACCTTAAAATATTAACTTCTTACAAAGATATAAAATCTAAAATACCCAAATGTTGACAAGTGACACGTGCCAAATAATGTATGAGATGACTTTATGAGGCCTTGAATGTTTCATGAGAACATATTCATTAAGAATAATCCTCCATTTGTAATTCTACCTATCTGTCCTCTAAGTCCTCCTATGAGACAAGTGTTTTTGAATGATTGCCCATAATAGTTATTGATGTGGTAATGAAAAATGCCTTAGTGATATGGAGTGGTGTTTATCCACAATCTCTTTCCATGGAGAGTCATCATTGTTGAGAGGTAGACTACATAACTATTGTATGGTGGGCGCATTATCCGAGGATGTCCCAATACTAGTAAAAGCAATCAATAAGTAATTTTATTGAAAAATGAGGTAGACAACAAACTAAAATATTTAGGAGTAATGAGGGGAAGAGGAAAAACATTATCCACTTTTTTCACACCCTCTATTTGGGTTTGTTAATGGGAGAAGTGGGAGTTGACTTAGGGTTTATATTTTTTATCATTTTTTCTTATTAGCCATAGTGGTCCACCCATTATTATTTTTAGCCACCTTTTACTAATAGAAAACCTTGAGTGAAACATGATGGGGCGATTCCAAATCCTATGGTTCGATAATTGTCACCGAAAACATGTATTTAGAAGATTAATATAGATAACTTTCTATGAAAAAAATTACCCCTACTTAAATATCGATAGACTCTTTTAAGTCTTTTATCAAATCAACCTTGACACAAATGTGCTTGTTGGGGTGGGCAGAATCAAACCTATCTAATTCATGGAAAAACACACACCCTATAGATTTGTGAATCTCAAAGAGGAAGACCCATAATAAAATTGGAAGACTTCGTAACTAAAACCAGATAGGTACCTTAAGGTATGTTTGTTTAGAAACCTTAAAATTATGGGACCATGGGGATACAATCATTAGGGTATTATGAAGGCACCAGTATCTTAACCTAGAAATAAGAGCTTGCACCTACGATGGTTTATTAAAGGAGAATAGAAAAATCCTTGGTGAGGTTACAAACACCAATAACCTAAACCCCCAAAGGTTCCCATTGGTGTCTAATCAAAGAATTAACAAAATCCTCATAGGGCATACAAGTATGCAACCAACATAGTAAGAAATGAGACAATTATATTTCATAACACTTAAAAATATTTTCAACAACATCTACTTATAAAAAAAACATTTGGTTGAAGAGAATTATCATGATTTGTACCTCGTCGTAGACTTTTGGGACAAAATGTTGAACTTATTTCAATGCCATATTTCCCAACATTAGTAATAATGGTTGTAATAGATTGGTTGAGGGCCATTTAAAGAATCTAAATTTGCCCAAAGGGCAGAGGTAAACCCTGATTAAATGTGACATAGTCTTTAAAATCTTACAAATATGGGTTGATATAGGGTAAGACAAGACATCCAATCATAGGGTAATCTATAATACAACTAAGCATAGGGTAATATAAGACAACCAAACATAATAAATACATGAAACACTAGCAAAACAAATATTCTTAAGTTTTACCATTGCTAATAATTTTAATCTCATATAAACCTAGGTATGACTACATCAGGTTTTTGGAATGACTACAACATATTGATATTGACACTTTAATTTTTTACAATTTTAGGAATTCAATATGAGTACCCTCTATAGCTAGTGGTATCTCATCCTCCAGACCTATAACCACCATAATCAGTTGTCACACCTATTTAGGAACATTATACAGAGTTGGTTATTACAAATATGCAAGATATTCCTATACACCTAGCTAAGAGGAGAGTAGGTGACTCTCCTAGGTAGCCAATTTTATAATAGTTATCACATCAATGATTCATTCAGGACTCGAATAGAGTATTATCCACTATACCAAGTAAATTTTAGTATGTTTCATAGTGAATATAGGCAATGAGATATTATCCTACTATACATAGGATCCCCACACAATCCTTAACCCTCCATAATTACTCATCGTACATGTGATCCTATGAATAATGATGAAAACTACATTACAACACCCGATTCCTTTCCATATTTTGATACATCTAGAGCTGGTAATTTTTTATCACAATAGGTGACCATTGTGCCATATGATATAGGCACTTTCCATGACTATCCCATTTATGGTAGAATTGGTTAGCACCTTTTCAAATTTTAGGATAAATTCAAAATTATAGAAAAATCAAATAATTCAAAATATTCAAAAGAGAAAAAATCAAGACATAGGCATCACATGATTACTATATTACACTATTTACATATGTTATTTATCACATTGTTAATAGATGACATATTCTTTTTCATACACATGCATTTCATGGTATATGAGTTTGATGCAAGACATATAGATCATACATGGACACATAGATGTCGAACTCTCCTATACTCAATGGTCATGTTAATGTTGGGGCATCTTATTCCATAGGTAACAAGTTATATGTTTTTGTGACATTTTACCACGTTGAGCTATATATATTTCTTACATGTGTCTTGTTTTTTACTCATATCTTGCACAATGGTACATGGATATCTTACTTTTATATTCCATGATACAAACATAGATGAATGGGGTAGACTAGTTTTCACTTGTTATATACTTCATTAATGATGTTACTCTTGTGTGATAGGCTACTCATTGATTTTCTATTATGTGTGGCCCTCACCTTGTTTGTTGTTATATCTTAATGTCCCTTATTTATGTCCCTTGGCCTTGGTTTTTTTGACATCTTTATGTCCCTTGTATACAACCATTTGCCTTCTATGTGACAGTGGGTGTTATTTCATGACATTACTTGTTTATCTTATTGAGTTTATTAAGGTTGCTAAGTTTGTGAGTGTCATGCTGCATATCACACCTCCCATTTTTGTGTGGTGCCATGATATACATCATGCTCCTATTTATTGTGTAGGCTTATTTAGTTCTTATATCAATGATGGTTACTATTGTGTACCTAATCGATACATCTATCTTAATATGACACTTATTTGCCCTACATTACATATGTTAAATACATGCTTTGATGACATAGACATTACTTTGATGAAATATTATCCACATGTTGACATGACTCTACATGATTATTAAATCTTTATTGTTAGGAAAAAACTAGCTCTGACACCAAATTGTTAGTTTCACAACTAAAGCTCTAATATCAATTGTTAGGAAAAAACTAGCTTTGATAGCAATTGTTAGGAATAAAATAGCTCAAAGCTATTTTATTTATAACATTTGTACATGACATGATATAATTAACTCTTTTTTTTTAGATGAGTGACTTACATGATACACACATCACCTTAAAACGGGACCATATTAGTGGGTTTATCATAGAGGTAAAAGTCTCCATGAAGAAAAAAGGTAAATTTTGGGTACAAAATACAAATTTTAGAGATTCAGAATGGTTCATTTATTAGATTGGTTTAAATATATGACAACTATTTAAACATTGGTATATAATCTAGGGGAGTATGCCATACATATGCACTCAATTTATATAGACATGAGTTATAGACTATAGATTCAGATACACTTGAGTGCATATGCCATGCAAGTGCACACAATTTACATGAATTTTTTTTACATGTTTTCACATACAAATACATTTAATATACATGTTCTCAAATTGATCATATAGATGCATATCAATATATATTATTTCGCACAAATCTAGTGGGGCATGATGCTTGTTAATGCACATATACATTATAAGATTTTATAGTTGGCACAGATTCAATGCAACTTGATACTTGTCCATGTATACTTACATTTTTTCATTGAGCACTATTACTATTGTTTATTTGTAAACCACAACATAATGGCACTAAGTAGTGAGCAAACCTAAATCTATAAGTCCTTCTATAGTGGTTGACTCATGGTTTTTGAGGTAATGTACATTAATGTTCAACAACATTCAATAGCCATGGCATTACCCATTGTGAACCCATTACATGTTTCCTACATTACCAACTTGAGGTTTGAGATTAGATCTAGATTAGTTATTTGAGTAGTCCAATGGAGGTTAAATAATGCTCAATGGTCTTAGCACTACTCTACAATCATGAGGGTTTGGGAATTTATCTTCCCAAACCAAGGGATTGCATAGATACACAAATTTGGCTCAAATATACCTTGGACATCTATGTGCTTCAACAATGAAACACAATTCACCAATGCTTGAACAAGGAATCATAATATCCAATAAGT
The DNA here is from genome assembly GCA_037957365.1 of Torreya grandis. Taxonomy (NCBI): domain Eukaryota; kingdom Viridiplantae; phylum Streptophyta; class Pinopsida; order Cupressales; family Taxaceae; genus Torreya; species Torreya grandis. The sequence continues at coordinate 1,199,912 of JARHVA010000359.1, forward strand.
TACAGGGAAACACAGTTTACTCACATATAGGTGTAATCCTTCCTTTCTCTTTTTTTTTTCAATTTTCAATTTTAAATTTCAGATTTCACATAAGGACACTGACTACTACATTTTCATTACAAGTTTTATATATAGCAAAGTTGTACATTTGGAGCCTTCAAAGACAAACTGTGTTGTACACACCTAGGCTTACATTGTCCTTTTACTCTAGTATTTATATTGTATTTCAATACTATAATAAAATAGGGGCATTTGTAGATACTAGAATATATTATTATACACTTGACAATGTCACTTTTGACCTACATTAGCCATATATTACTTGTGAGCACATATGCATCTTAGTCCCATTCTCTCACATCCACATGCTTGTTATGAGTATGACCCTCCCATTTACTATCAATCACCTATAAAAATATCATAGTTTATGTCAAAATAGATAAATATATTTCTTAAGCATATCTAGATCATTAAATCCACATCTTATTTCATAGGCACTAACGTCACTCTTAGATAATTTTATCAATGAAACTGACCTGAGGGTGACATTAGTGACCCTCATCCAACAATGTTTACTTTTTAAATTAAATCATTATTTATGGGTCAATGCATTTTCCTAGCGTGTTGATGGTGTGAGAAATTACCCAAATAGACTCATATAAATACAAATCATTCCCACACTTAGTAATCATTTGGAAATTAAGTACTAAGCATCTATCCACTACTACACATTGAGAAAATCCACACTATTCTTCCCAAATTGTAAATCGGTCACTAAGATCAGTCATCAACAAAGCCTGAAGCACACCAATCCAAGTTAAGAATAAATATTATCAAGTATCAAAATCTAGATTCTAGATACATTCATATAGCAATGGATCAAAATTGTACATTCATATTAAGGGGAATAAATACATGTGGCTTTACTTGACTCTTTAGAGTATTGGATAAGTAGGTGTATGCACTAAAGGATGCTTGCCTCGCTAATTATACTTATTATGCTAATTTCTGTTAATTTAGTCTATTCCCATATTTCCTATCTAAATTAACTAATATTCCATTATCCCCTTTCCATTCCCATTATCCTATAAACCTTAACCAATCCTAAAAACCAATTAATCCCTTCATTAAATCCCTAAATAAAACCTATTACCCACTAACCCACTTCCTAAGCCAACTAGCCAATTTTAAAATACAAAACAATCTACCTACCCAACCACCATCCTATTCTAGCCTCTCCTAAACCCCTAAACCATATGGGAGATTTTTAGAATTGGAGGATTATAGAAATCTCCTCCATTCTAACCCTCTTTATCTAGAATTCTCTAATTCTAGAGATCTCCATGGAATTAAAAATTCCATGAAAAATCCCTAGCCATTGATATAAATGGCTCAAATTTAAATTTAAGCCATTGATTTCTCCCTCTATGCCTATATAACCAAGTTCTCCCTCCTCCTTCAAACCAACTTGAAAAACTATCTAATTGTTGTTATCTTGCATCTACAAAGCCTTCTTACACCTATCCACAACCACTATCAAGCTCATTCAATCATTTGGAATCCATTATCAACATCAATCAAGCAATCCAACATTTTCAAATTTGGCATCAAACAATCCATTTTGCAATCTTAGAGTGGAACCATAAGGAAGTAAAATGATGGTAAGAGTATTCTTATTGTGTTGATTTCCTCTTTTATCCATTTCTACTTGTGTGTTTAAGTTTTAGGTTTTTATTACTAAAATTAGTAATATAAGTTGAATTTGAAATTTAGTGCACATTATTGGTGACCACGATGGGACTTTCCCCATTTAACCATTTTTTTTGCTTCCTAGAAGTGTTTTTGACAATTGAAATAATGATTGGTGAAGAAAATTTTGATGGAATGCTTATTGTTCAATAAATAACTAGATCAAATATTAGTAAGTGTTCCCCTAGGAATAGTTCAAAAAGATAGGCTTCATTTTTTTAAGACTAATCACAATGTTTGCCTAGGATTTTTGGTCTACGTAATCCATGACATTATTATAATACATTATCTATCTTTAGTGTGACTTCGAACTTACCTTTTCAATAATTGATGGGTTTGGTTTATTTGTTTTATCTCTTTGTTAATAATTTGTGCCTCTTATAATTGTGCATCACCACATAATACTGTGAGTTTGAGATTTGAATAAGATTAATAACCTTGTTCTTGGAGTGTCCTTTGATTAAACTTGCATGTTAAAGAAACCAAAGAGTCGGGCCAAGGATTTTGGAAATCCATCCATTCACACTTCGAGTTCTATCCATTACATCAATGCAGATGAATAATTTAACCTCTGGGAAAGTGCAGTATTAAGTATAGAATTGCATTTAGGGAAGGTAAAATCTACACAATCCAGAAGCACAAAACACCCTTTATTTAAATGCTTTTCCTTTTTAAAAAAATCAATTTATGTCTAAAGATTATAACAATCATTCATTTGTTTAGACTAGACTGTATTATGAAATTAATTAAATAGAGCCTAGGCCTTAACAATTGAATATTTTAAAGTGAACTCATGCTCTCCTATTTACATTTTTGTTAATATTGCATTTGTCTTCTTTTTAAATTATGTATCTATTAATATAAAAAATAAATTAAATTAAAATTGCTACACGATTGATGTCTGCTGGTTAGAATAAGATTCATGCTACATTAGGTTATTCATGTTATGATTGTGTACTGGGAGGGAACATCATATTTAGTCATTGATCCATATCCCGCCATCGCTGCAACCCATGAAACTATAGTGATTCATGCCATTCTATCAAATGATTTTCATTTCCTAAAACTACCCAAAACTAGGTGTTAGAAGCCACTATATTCATATAGGATAAGGGGAATATGTCTACCATTTCCATCATTTGTTCTTGCCTGCCCATCTAAAATGAAGAAGAAAATTACACATAAACAAAGGCATTTGAGTATTATTGCATTTTTTTAACTAGTTGTGTATACTTTGGAATCCACTTTTGCTCGCAGGTCAGACACTGCCTGATGGGAAGATGTTAGCAGAGGTGTGCTGAGCAAAAGCATCGACGTACCAGGTTTTAATCTCTATGTGAAATCATGATAAAAATGGATAAAATTTATGTTAATGCAGTGAAAATCTCAAAAATAAATAGCCAAATACCTATCATTTTTGAATAATGATCAGTATTTCATTATTTTAGCTAATCCATTTTGATTTGATGGGCAATCATTAATTGGCTAACAACTCATCTTTAGTTTACACCTCTAAAAACCAACTAATCAAGTCACTCACCTATCAAACTGGGGGTTCTATGACTTGTGGCATCCAAATTAACTCATTATCAGATCCCATAAGATATCCCTAACCTATTAAAAAGCATTTTGCAATCTTGTATAGGCCATTGACCCTCATCCCAAATGTTTGCAATAATTGGTTGAACTGGCTCATTAAATGGCATTTTTAAAAAGACATCCATCTCAGACTGCATGTCAAAACTTTTAATATTTTTGGGGTTCTTTTTGAAAAATTGTGTTTTATTTTTAATGTCTACCCTTTTTTAAGTCATAACCTCCATATTTAATTTGATTTGTAATTTTAATATTGATTATCATCTCAAGTGCTTGACTAATTCATTTATGATTTGATTAAACAAACCAGTAATGAATTTTGTTTGTAAATTTTGTCAACTATTTTTATAGCCTGCATGTTATTGAGTTGTGTATTATTTTACCATATGTCTTCCAATTTTAGATATTTTTGTCAATGGTAAGTCTTCAATCTTAGAGTGTTTAAACTTAGCTTTCATATTGTGGTAGTATAATGTACTCATGATCTTTTAAGATAATCATGTCAACAAAATTTTCTAAAGTATTATAGCTCCAGGACTTTAATATCACTTTTTAATTAATTATCGACTTGACAAGTCTCTAACCTATAAAGAATATGACTGTCAAAGGTAAATTATCGAAACTACTAATCATTTGTTTTGCAAGTTGACCAGTTTTGAAATCAAATACAAACATCATTTTTAATCATCTGTCTAATTTTGCTTGTTAACACAATTAAAGTGTGTTTGTAGGTCTGATCATTTCACACTAAAACTACTAACCCCTTTTGTGCAGGACCCCTCAAGATCAAATCACCCCATTTCATTGTCTTAACTTTTGTGTTTATAGGAGAGGGGGTGCCAAAACATTCATATCTCAATTTTTATTGTATATACATCCTTATTGTGTAAATTTGCTTCATTGTATATACTTATGTGTTGTGATTTTGTTTATATATATTTACTTGTCACTTAATTGTATATACTTGTTATCCACCCCCTAAGTCTAAGATATCACGTGACATGGAATTTATTCCCATGTATGGGCTTAGCATATAGGGGTTGGTGATGTGGATTTCATCACCATGCACAAACAAAACTCTATGTTCTGGCATAGTCTAAAAATTAGGAGAGTTGGCGTTACATACCTAAGCATAATTCTCCATAAAGGATTTGATAGAGTGAGGGGTGATTAAGCTCCAATACGTAGGTTGATCAGACAACATCTTATATAGACTTGGGCCCCATTGTACCTTCATGCATATAGAGGATGCACTTGGAAACCCTTGTGTATACCTAGATTAAGATCCTTCAACCGTAACAGGTGTATTGTTGTAGGAATTAGTATCAGCTTTGAAGTATCCATCATGTATGAGTGGGGTTAAGAGGGTTCAATAGATTTTGTAATGGGTCATCAGCCTATAGCCTCACCTATGAAGCTATTAGATGGTGCAAGCATTAGGTTACACACACTTATCAGTTACCTAATTTAGGATTCATAATTGTGTGTGTTGTTTGAGTGTTATATTAGACCCGTATTATTTGCAAGATGAGTCAGCCATACCCCATTTTGTGTGTGACACTTTAGGTACCTGTAGGAAAACATTTGTTCTCATATCATCATTCCAAACCGTACCTATCATATATATCATACTCATATCCATACCCTAATCTTTCATCCCCCACCTAATTTACTATCCATCTTATAATCCATGTCCACCCCACTATATCTTAAGCTAATTCCATTCTATATCATCTCATCCATCTTGTATTGACCACCCATCCCACATTTTCTACTTCTTATCCTAGACATCATCTAACATCTAGCTTATATATTCTCCCATATAGTACCCATCTTACATCTTCCGCACCCTTCATATCCAATAATATCCATTATGCATTCTTGTCTTAAGTAATTCCTATATTTCATCTTGTCCATCTTATATCTCCCAAACAACATCTCATATCTACCCTATATTATCCATTCACCTAATATCCATCCTATAGCTTTTATTCACCTCATATCTCCCCATACATCCATATCCTAAGTGATTTCTATAACCCATCTTTTCCATCCTATATCTTCCATATTTACCACGTATTCTCCATCCACCTAACACTCATCCTATAGATTCTATTCATCTCATCTTATATCTTTTGTCCCCCATACGTCATCCATCTTATATCCTCTCATCACTCTTGAATACTAAATTTAGCCTTGGAATCAAGTTCTAGTGGTCACCCATCCTCTTAAGTCCTCATTATCACATCCTACATCTTTAGACTAGGTATTATCAAAGACTAATCTAACACCCATCATCATCCCTATCAAGTGTCTTCTTCACCTAGCACACATCCAATCATCCCTTTGGCTAGTGGATGAGGTATTTGAACCCATCACTCTCTTTAAGTCTTACTAGATTGGTCTCTTACAAGACTTTATCTCTTGGTAATTCTAATTCATCTCATCCCTTTCTAAAATGATCATCATATCATTCTCTTTGACCACTAGTAAATATGGTTTATAGACTAAGTTAGTATTCAAAACCTCCACATCCTACTTCATCACATCTCTTTTCTCCTCATCTAAAATGGTCACTCACACCCATGCCCAACTTAGAATTGGACAAGCTTCCAACCAAGACTTTGACCCATTGGGGAATTTAGTTGATCCAACTCAAGATCATGATGATACCCATAGTGATATGCATACCCCCTGAGGAGAAGAGGAATGATTAAATCCCCTCCATAATGATGAGGTTAGGAACTTAATTGATTTATACCTCTATGAAAACCTTGATCATGTTTTATCCTGGGCTATTGAAATCGGGGGTAGATAACCCTTAACTTTTGATCGAATCCTCCTAAAAAATATAGTTCATCCTCCCATATGTCCTAACACACCACGTCAAAATATACTTACAAATTAAATACCTAAAGAAGAGGGAGGTGTGGACCATAAATTTATAGAATAAGAACACCTAGCACCCTTCCATAATAATCATATTGAGGTTAATAGAAGGTAAACTCTCTTAGAGGATTGCTTAGACCAACTTACCCATCAAATTAACCTCTTAATCCCTGCCCAAAATCAATGTCCATCATCCCCCCATCAAAATAACACCCAAAATGTCCATAATATTCAAAACACTCACAACACCCAAAACACCCATATCCCCAAAAATAGTCAAAATCAAACCACGAATCCTCTTGGGGACCCCACATTCACACAAGAGTGGAAAATGATGAAGGGGACCCTCTAGCAAATAGACCCACACCCACAATCTCTCAAATACAAATATGAAGATTTTTGCTCTTCACCCTTGGACATGAATATATTACAAAGACCTTTTCCTCCACACCTAGAAGTACCTAAATTCAAAAAATATTATGGGAAAGGAGATATTAGAGATTATGTGCAAGAATTCTACATGGTTTGCCATGAAGTGGCATACAAAGATGCCTATTTATTGAGACTTTTCCCAAGAAGTCTTTCTGGACCCACTTTAGAATGGTTCATGCACCTACCTTCAGAGAGTTAACAGAACAATTTGTCAGACACTTTTCATTTAATATCGAACATGATTACTCCATAATAGACCTCTATAATACCAAGCAAAGAAGCGGGGAAAGTTTTGCATACTTCTAGAAAAAATGGAGAAGTCTAGCACGCTGCCTAAGGTGTACAGTACCTAAAAATAGTTGGCCAAGATATTTATTGATAATATTAATGCTGAACTCAAATATCAGTGAAAAATCTAGTGTGATAACACCTTTTGATGAAATAGTTGAGAAAGGGATGCAAATTTAAAAGGCCCTTATTGAGAAAGGAACTATCAATTTATACTCCCAAAATGAGCACAATTAAAATCATGACAACTCTTTTTCAGGGAAATCCAAGGTCTTCAACAAAAATAAGAATTTCATGGGAGATGGGGTGACTAATTCTAAACAATGGCATATGCAAACAATTCAAAAGAAGAGCCCCACTAAATAACCAAATGTCTCCTCCATCTGAGTTCCATGAGGCAAGCCAAAGCCTCAAACTAGCAAAAGACTACTCACTAGCTTGGGAGTACCAATTGAAATAGTCCCTGATCAATTAATTATTGCAAATATGATCACCCTCCTTGAAATTAGACATGTGGATGATTGACAACATAAACTAGACTAGTACCATGAAGATGAATTTTGAAATTATCATAGGTCAAAGGCCATGAAATAAAAAGATGTATAAAACTTAAGCACTACATTTAGGATTTGATTAAAAGGGTTGACATTGAAATAAAAGGATAAAATTCTCCAAATCAATCAATAAACTTCCCAAGGACCCACTTTCCAAGCATGATCGAATAAATAGGAGACCACCAAAAGACCAGGGTCAAGCCTCTTCCTCAAACCACACCAACTACCACACCATGCCATACCAATATATCAACACCATTAAAATCTCTAACCCCAAGGAGTCATCTCCACCTTCATCCACCATTTTAAAAATCAACCAGGCTATTATCGATTGCATAGTCACCACTAGATGTAATAAAATTGTAGTTCCTACGACACCACCTAAAGACCCATCTACCTCATATGATAATATAAAAGGGAGTGTTTATAAAAGGGTTTCAAGTTCTTTCAATAAATATTATGATATCATTCAACATCTTGAGAAAACACCAGCTCAAATATCATTAATGGAGCTTCTTAAAACATCTGCATTGCATCAAGAGATACTAAACCAAGTCTTAAATGATCTTAAAGTTCCTAGTGACTTAAATACCAGTCAATTCCAAGCATTAGTGGGACATTTATCCACTTCACAACATATCACTTTTGGTGTCTAGTATATGCCTCCCATTGGCCCATACCATAATTATCCCCTATTCATTGAAGTGTCCATATCCCACCATCATGTTTCCTAGGTACTCATAGACAGAGGGTCAATGTTAAATTTATGCAATCTAAACTTCTTGAAGAAATTGGGGTTTTTGGAAGCATCCTTAAGGTCCACCTTGATTATGATCAAAGCCAATGATGATAATGAGAGGCCATTTGCATGGACTATGTACCTTCCCATTATTGTGGGACTTGTAGTACACCAAACATTAGTATATGTTGTAGATGTAGATTTGCCTTAAAATATGTTGCTCGAACGTCCATGGATCCATGAAATATAGGTTGTTTCATCTACTTTACATCAATGTCTCAAATTCCCCCACTTCGGTATGGAAGTCACCACCCTAGAGTAATCGATCACCTTCACAGCTATCAGATGGATCAGTCCTCATCTTCCCATCCTGGCATAGATAATTCTATCTTAAGTCTAATAGTTGCTAAGTATGTCTCCCTTGATTGGCTTGAATCTACAACATATCCATTACCCAAATTCACTTGTTTAAAAATCACATCCATAGGTTATGGAGAGTATGAATATAGAACCTTTTGTATATGAAATTACCACTCTCCCCATGTAGGTATGAGACCCTGACCATGCAGAAGGTCAATCCAATAAGGTATCAGTTTAGACCAATGACCTTCTCAAGTGCAAGATTATTGTTTGAGGAATATATTGAAGAATCAGATGACTCATAGTTAACCTCAGATGGTGAGGCCCTTATCTCTCTAAGAAAATAATACCTACACATCCATAAGATGATGTAAAATATGTTGTATAAAGGAAAAGGACTAGGAAAATAAGAGACAAGAAGACTTGAACCCATCATGATTCAATAATATCTATAGTATCTTGGTCTAGGGTATAGACCATTTGATGATGACCTAAATAATATCATTATGGATGCTCCCTCGATCATTGAGTAGTCTTTCCCTGATGAATACATTAAGATAGGTTCCATTTATAATCACTTTGAGGAGCTTGTTGCCACCAATCTCTTCCCTAATACCACCATTTCCACCATCAACATTTCCCTCTATTATTCATCACTCATCAAATGGGATAAAAAATAGGAGCCCTCTTTTGACACATTTCAAAATGATGAAGCAATATTGGAATATATGGGAGCTTATGACTTTATGCCATCTAGTGATCACAAAAGGGGATTTTATATAAATCTTTGCCTATCTGCATATTTTAGGGAACAACAAGAATCCCATGATCAAATTGATGAACAACAATCTAAAGAGGAAAAACCTCTTAAATAACCAGATGAACTCCCACATGTCTCATTTGAATAGGAATAATACTTTTATACTGGCATAGAGCTTCTAGATTGTTTTGCTTCAGATGTTCCAAAAATCTCACTGCCTCCTTATCTATAAGATCAATCACCCTCTCTTATTGAATAAGTAATAGAAGTTAATATTGGGACATTGCAATATCCTAAAATAGTTAAATTGGGGGCATCTTTGACACCTGAAGAACGTGAAGTTATCATCAAGTTGCTTAAGGAATTTATCAACATATTTTTATGGAGTTATGTAGACATGCCTAGATTAGACCCCTCCTTAGTGGTACATCACTTAGTTGTACATCCCAATGCTAAATCGATTAAGCAAAAATTATGAAAGATGCACCCCAAAGTGACCCTGTTAGTTAAAGAGGAGCTACAAAATTTCTTGAAAGCTAGTTTCATCCACCCTATATATTATTCTGATTGGATTTCTAATATTGTCCCTATGATCAAGCCACAAGTTGGAATGTGGATTTGCAAAAAAAATTGAGACATAAATAAGGCATGTCTAAAGGATGACTTCCCCTTCTGAACATCAACATGATCATGGATTCAACCACTGGATATGAAATGCTATATCTCATAGATGGTTTCTCAAGGTATAATTAAATCAAAATTGCACTTGAGAACCAACACAAAATAGCTTTCATCACTCCATGGGGAACATTTTGCTATTAGGTCATGCCCTTTAGCCTTAAAAATGTTGGTACAACTTATCAATGATCCATGACAGTCATTTTCCATGACATGATGCATGACATAGTCAAAGATTATATGGATGACATTTTAGAGAAATATTGTTTGAGGTCTAAACACCATGTTGTTTTAATAAGAATCTTTGAATGGTTGTGAGAGTACAAAGTCTGATTACATCCCAAAAAGTGTATATTTGGTGTTATTTCAGGAAAAATATTGGGATTTATAGTTTCCAGAAGAGGCATAGAAGTAGACCCAGCCAAATTAAAAGCAATCATAGAAATGCCTCCACCTCACAATCTAAAGCAATTCAAAAGTCTTTAGGGAAAATTACAAGCCATTTGGCATTTTATTTCTCAACTTGCAAACAAATGTCACCCCTTCACTCATCTCTTAAAGAAGGGGACTAATTTTAACTGAAACTTCGCATTCCATCAAGATTTTGATAATCTCAAATAATATTTGGCCAACCCACCTGTGTTGTCACCTCTTGTCTTAGGGAGACCATTACTCTTGTATATTTTAGCAACTCCATGTGCAATAGGTGCCCTCCTGGCACAACATAATGATCAGGGCAAGGAGCAATCTATTTCTATCTCAGTCACACATTAAAATCTTATGAGTTTAAATATACTCTATTTAAAAAGGCATGATTAGCCATGTTTTTGCCTCACAAAAGCTCTGGCACTACATGCTAAATAATCAATTCCAACTCGTTGCCAAGGTTGACCCCTTAAAATATTGATTATTTAAATTAGGTCTTATTGGTAGAAAGGATAAATGGATCATGTTGCTCAATGAGTTTGACATTGAATATGTCAATCAAAATGCCATAAAAGGCTAGGTCATAGTGGATCAATTAGATGAGGCACCATTTGCATCAACTGAACCCCTTACAATAAACTTCCTAGATGAGTCTATCATGAGCACTTAAAAATCAAATGGCTATAAATTATACTTTGATGGTTCATTCTGTTGATGTAGTGGATTACACACTGGGTAGGAGGTCGAGCTCCTGCCTTCCACACCTCAAAATGGAAACTCCCCTCTCACCTATGGGACCGACGAAGCTGGAGGGGAGAGTCTCTAGGTAAGGGCTAGCTCCCTTTGATGTATCTTTTAGGCCCTAGATTCCCTACTGCTAACAAATAAATGAAAAAGGTGGGGGGGATGAAAAGGGATAAAGATGCTAAAAATAGAACCTAAAACTAAACTAAAAGGTGATACACCAAAAAAGATGACCCACCAAGCCTGAACATACACTTTTCACTAAGAGGAAGCTATCATACACTTCATCTGATGTGGGAAACTCTTCTGTATTAGTGAGTTAGGGGTCTATAGAGATACAGGGAGGAAGGAACTATCAAAGGTGTTTTGAGACACACTTTGGCAGCCTATTCACATGCGCCTATATTCCTGCTGTAGACACTTTTGGCAGACCTGTAGAAGAAGAAACTTCACAATGCACTAGACATGCTGGAGTCATTCTTTGAAAATCATAAAATAAAATGACTTAACACAAAAAGAAAACATAGACATATGTGTGAGTGCAAGTTCAAATAGAGGTATAAATTGCTAAGTCTTGATTCAAGGTAAAAATCTAGTAGAGTTTTACTTTACAAGCTCGAGAGATTTTTGGGCTGAGTTTTGCCTTTACAGGCTAAGAGATGGATCCTTCTCAAAATGAGAAGTTTACAATATATATAAAAGAGAAGGGAACTTGGCACTTTCTGGAAAAGACTTTGGCACTCTTCTTTCAAGTGGCCCATGTACGTTCTGAGCCTTGGGAAGAGGAAGCCGTTTGATTGTCAGCTCCTACTTTGACTTTGGCATTCAACATTAATGTGAAAGCATGGGCCGCACCTCCTTTTTTGTCAACAAGACTTCTCCTTTCATATATTTACACAGTTTGATCTACTCATAAATGTGAAATGAAGAAAATAGGCTACACTGCTTACTATTTACGTCATTTGATGACCACTTGGCAAGCACTATTCCAACTGTAGGAATAAATCCCTGAGTTGACACCTCCTCTTTGCCACCTAGACTGTTTTTCCACTTCTACACTTTGTTTCTTCCTAGTTTTGTCTCTTTCTGGCTCCTTCGGCCCTCGGGGCTATCTGCTTGGTGGGTCACTGAGTTCCTTGGGCTCTTCCTGCTTACCTTGGCCACTTTCTGTCGATTTCAAATAAGTGACATGTGGCACATTTTGCTATGAAATGGGCAGGACATGTGGCAGCATCTGCTTGACTTATAGAAGCTTTAGGCACCCTTTGAAGGTCTTATGAAAGAGGACACATGGGCAGCTTCCGCTCTCTTTAGCAATAATACAGAAGCATTCAGGACTCATTCAGATTCATCACGGATGATGACACTTGGCAGCTTCACTCCCTTTAGCAATTCATTCAGGGCCCACCACAGTTCTCGTGGGACAAAAGGGAGAGACCACAGATGTTGACACTTGTCAGCTTCCACTGAGCTTTGCAGGGGACACGTGGCACATTTTGCTTCTTTTAGAGAAAACATGTCAAAGCCTTCCACGATTGCCACTTGGCACCTTCTGCACTCTAGCTTTTCTTGGTGTAAAATTGACATTCACAGGCTCGTCACTGTTTGAAAACCAATGGCTAGTTCACCGTGCTTGATTTTGATGTCCTTAGGCCCGTCACCCCTTAGACTTTCTTTGGCTTTCCTCTTGATTTGGCTTTTTTTGTTGCTCCCTTTCCTTCGGACTTCTTGTTTTGAACCTTCCCAAAGGGAAGGTGACCCTTCGGCTTATGGAGAAGTGCCCTTCGTTCAACAGTCAAGAGTCCCCCGCAAGGGCACTTGCCCTTCGGGGTCCTTCGGTGGCCTTTTCTCTTTGGTATTTTTCGTGGACATTTTTCTTGCGAATTTTCTTGTGGACTTTTTCCCATGGACAAAAATTCTGCAAGAATTGTTTCGAGCACCCTTTGCCCTTTGAAATTTCTGTCGGCTTTTCCTCCCGCGGCCTTCCTCCAAATTTCTTCAGACTTTTTGTCTGAAGGAATTCCTTTGGACAAAAAGTCTGAAGAAATTATTCTAGCCTTTGCCTTAGTCTTTTTTGTGGGATTTTTTTTGTGGCCCTTCCCTTAGACTTTTTGTCTAAAGGAATTCCTTCAGACAAAAAGTTTGAAGGATTTCTTCCTTTGCTTCTTCAACTGCCCTTTGAAAATGCCCTTCGAGAAAATTGGAAACGACCCTTCCAAAGGGTATTTCCTTTGCCTTAGACAAATTTCTGAAAGAAACTTACCTCTTCGGCTTTTCTCTGTGGCCTCCTTGAAAGTGTTCCCTGCCCTCTGCAAGGGCTCTTGAAATGGTCCATTTTCTGCCTAAGTGGGAACCTGCCTCTTCCTGCGGAGTCCGTAGTTTTTTGCCTGTCGAGTCTATAGAAATCCATGCCTGCAGAGTCGATAGAAAAACCTGTAGAGTTCGTAGAAAACCTACAGAGTCTGTAGAAATTTCTAGACTTGTGCAAAATCAAGAAATGAATTGGCTCAGAACAACAAGGAAAGAAGGGGACCGATTTTTGGCCTGTTGGGCCAAAAATGGTCAGCACATTCGCTATGCATGGATTACGAGCAAGCATCCTCCTTATCACCCCATAATCTGACCTCATACCAAAAGCCTTTTGCCTCAACTTTTCATGCACTAACAACATTTTAGAATAAGGGACCCTGATAGCCGACCTTCACCTCACTATCCAAAAAAATATCTAGCATTTATAAGTATTAGGTGAATTACATCTAATAATCAAATAGGTCAATGATGAGTTCTAGGTAAAGGATGAGAAATTACTCCCTTATAATTAGTTATTTGATCAACTGAAGCAAAATTTCTATTCCATAACATTTGAACAAGTGCCACGAGGGAATAATAAGGTAGTTGATTCAATGGCCACTATTGGCTCCTTTGTTGACCTCCCTGATGACATTTTGGAAAGGAATTTTCTTATTGAACATCTAATTTTACCTACACATCAAGTTATGGCTCCTATCTAAATTTATGTAATCAATGATCCCAGTCTTCCCTGGTACCATGACATCTATAGGTACCTTCATGATAATATCCTCCCTCATAACCTTAACTGCCACCAATGTAAAGCCTTTATTTATTTCACCTCTTATTACACAATCCTTGGTAGTATGCTCTATTGTAGGGGCTATGACAAGAATCTATTGAGATGCTTGGCATTAGATGAGGCTTCTCACATGATCAGGGATGTTCATGATGGTATATGTGGTGAACACATCAGTGAAATGGCCCTAGCTAAGAAACTCCTTTGAACCATAAATTATTGGCCAACCATGGAGCAAGACTCTTGTTAGTATGTGTAGAAATGCATTACCTAACAGAAACATGAGAATCTCATTCATTTACCACACATGAATTAGAACCCATCATGAACCCTTGGCCATTCTCCATATGGGGCCTTGATTTAATTGGCAAGATTAATCTAACATCATCAGATGGTCATAAGTTCATTATCATGACAACAGAGTATTTTACTAAATGGGTAGAGGCAATGCCACTGACTTATACTATAGGACTTCAACTATCTAAATTTATTCTTAAGCAGATCATTTGGTGCTTTGGCATACCTACCAACATCATCTCAGACAATGGAAAATTATTCAAAAACTAAGAAGTTGAGGCCTTGTGTCAAAAATATCACATCAAGCAGCACTCATCCTCTCTCTATTATTCCTAGTGTAATGAATAAGATGAAGCCACAACAAGACCTTCATCAAAATCTTGAAGAAAATAATCAATCTAGCAAGAAAAAATTGACACTTCCAACTGTATCCAACTCTATGGTCTTATCATATAAGTGTTCACAATCCTACTAGAGCTACTCTGTATGCCTTGGTCTATGGGACAAAAGTGATCTTATCAATAGAATTAGAGCTCCCCTCCCTTCTAATCTCACTCCATGGCATCATCACTAACCATAATTGTAGATAAGAATGCTTACATGAACTGGATATTCTCAATGAAAAAGGTTAGATGGCCCTTGATCACCTATGAGCAGATCAAAATAAGCTAAAAGGCCAATTTAGTAAGAAAATCTAGTCCAAAGAATTTGAAGTAAGTGACCTAGTTCTAAAGGAGAACAAAAAAAACACTAATGTAGATATAGATAAGAAAGGGAAGTTTGAAGCTAATTGGCTCGGGCCTTATATCATCATTGTCAAGTTTAGATTTGGAGCATATAAATTGGCCACACTAGATGGCAAGGAGTTAGATGATCCCATGAATATCATGCATCTAAAGCATTTCTATACCTAAAAAGATCCACTATCCTCCATCTATGAGTCCCCACTCTTGGGGGCATCCCTTTTCCACTCCACCCACCCATTACATCTCCTCAACAGTCTAATAGTTAAAAAAAATCCATCCAATGGTGAAAACCAATTCTCTAACACCTTAGGCAAGTACCATGATGAAAATCAATTTTTGGCATCATGATAAAATAACCCTGACCCAATAGAAAGAGATAAGAGTTTTCAATCAAAGAAAAAGCCATTGCTTGTTGAGTAGTGGGGATGTTTGCTGGGGAAGTCATCTAGAGTCTCTTATCCATCTCTATCATGAATATGTCCCCAACACTTGTCACATCATTATGTTCATCCCTCATCACACCACCCTATCACATCCTCTTTGACATGTATGTCTCTATGTAGCCTCAAGGCAAATCCCATCCCATTTTATCCCTTGTTGTCCCAAAAACCATGGTCCCCACCTTCCCACTAATGTTATCATTATGGAAGGGTCAAAAGATAGGTTATCTATTTCAAGATATTTTATACATTATGATATCAAATCCTAAGGGATCATTGTAATCCCCATAGATGGATACTTTTGGGACTTAATTGGAATATTTCTCATACATATAATACTACTAGACACAAACATACCCTATGTACATATCCCCTAATCGCCACTAGGCCCATTGTCTATAATCATTTTATCATCATCTCATTATCCATTTGTATATCCTTGTCATTATCTCAATCTTTGGTTTATGTTATCTCATGATTATCTTGTGTGAATATGTGTGGTTTTTTAGTTAATCATGTATATATTAATTACATTATCTTGTTCATTTTCTTTGTTATCATCTTGTATATGTTTTCTCTTATTAACTTTTATGGGAACAAGGATGGTCTAGGTGACTCCCGAACCTGTTTGGGCAAAGTCACTAAAAATGAAGTGGCCTCATGTACTTGTTTTGATATAACTTTAACCTCTCTTATGTCACTAGCAAACATCCAAATGGTGCAATATTAAAAAGGATTGAAAACATTATTAATGGATTTTAAATTGCCACCCATCCCACTAACCCTGTCAGTTGTCCCGTCTCACCTATAACCACCCTATTAAACCTGATTATCCCCCACCCCATCACCCCTTTACCTCCAAAAACCCCCTTGTTGTATATAAATCCCATCAACCTACTCAATCACCTCTAGTTTGTCAAAATAGCCTCCTTCATTCATCTGGGGCATAGTCTTTACCTATCATCCAAAATCATCCAAAGTCAAAACTACATCAGCTTGAGGTCTTTTTAGACTATATAGGTAGCACTTGGTCCCACTTTTGTGCCCAAATATAGCTTGACCACCATTCATCCCTCATCAGTGTCCCATCCTCAGACTAGTCACTCAACAATCACACTTCATTTTATTTAAAGTAGTTCCCTATCATCAATCAACAATTTTTATCTCCTTTATCCATCTTACATTCCTCCCTAGCATGTGTCCTTGCTATAGGAATTACCATCGGCTTGAACCCATCTAATCTCAATCAATTTTGTCTTATCAATCAAAACACTTTATAGATATTGGTTATTTATCTAGAACCCATCAAAACTGAGCTACTTTATCCCATTTCCACTTGGGGCTTCTTCAATTGTAACTATGTCTTGGGGCATCCCAACGTCATTTTCTCATCCTAATTTTATCCCACCTTGAGATTTATGTTCGAGTGACCATCTAGGTCAATGTTCCTCGTATGCTCCCTTGAGGGGGCATCATACCTACTAACTTCTGACACCGTCTAACATTATGGTTCTCCTTTGAAAGGACATTACTCCTTTCACTTTATTCCACTTGTAATTCCCTTTCAAATAGGGGTAAAATGTATGCACTAAAATATGCTCACCCCATTAATTATACTAATTATGCTAATTTAATATATTCCCATATTTCTTATTTAAAATAAATAATATCTCATTGTCCCCTTTCCATTTCCATTATCCTAAAAACCTTATCTAGTCCCAAAAATCAATTAATCCCTTCATTAAACCCCTAAATAAAATCTATTACCCACTAACCTACTTCTTAAGCCAACTAGCCAATTTAAAATTACAAAATAATCTACCTACCCAACCACCACCCTATTCTAGCCTCTCCTAAACCCCTAAACCCTTTGGGATATTTATAGAATTGGAGGATTCTATAAATATCCTCCATTCTAGCCTCCTTTCTCTAGAATTTTCTGATTCTAGAGATCTCCATGGAATTAAAAATTCCATGGAAAATCCCTAACCATTGATTTCAATGGCTCAATTTTGAATTTGAGCCATTAATTTCTCCCTCCAGCCCATATAACCAAGCTTTCCCTCCTCCTTCAAACCAACTTGAAAAAATATCAAATTGTTGTTATCTTGC
Organism: Torreya grandis; assembly: GCA_037957365.1. NCBI lineage: Eukaryota > Viridiplantae > Streptophyta > Pinopsida > Cupressales > Taxaceae > Torreya > Torreya grandis. Next base: position 1,217,810 of record JARHVA010000359.1, read on the forward strand.
ATCCACAAAGCCTTCTTGCACCTATCCATAGCCACTATCAAGCTCATTCAACCATTTGGAAGCCATCATTATCAACATCAAGCAAGTAATCCAACATTTTAAAATTTGGCATCAAATAATCCATTTTGTAATCTTGGAGTGGAGCCATAAGGAGTTAAAGTGATGGTAAGAGAATTCTTATTGTGTTGATTTCCTCTTTTATCCATTCCTATTTGTGTGTTTAAGTTTTAGGTTTTTATTACTAAAATTAGTAATATAAGTTGAATCTAAAATTTAGTGCATAGTAGGCAACATTTAAATAGTACCAGGAGTGATTGGAGTCAAATCATCCCTTTACACTTCCCATGTTTTTTATAGGTTTCTACCCTTCACAAATGGACATAGGGTTCCAAGGAAAAGGAGATTGATTTCTAGAGTTGTGCACTTAATTAAGCATCAATATCGTACACATAGAGTTATTAAAAGTACGCACAATTGACTATATGGTCATAAAGAGCAAAATTATCCTAGGATAGCAATGTTAGCCTCAAACACTAATGTTGATGGATCCGACCTAGCCTGATGTTGGTGCCCTTATGCACACAGACAATTAGTTCTAGATTGGAACAACTCTCAAGCATGATTCTAACCCCTTCCCACTATTACAAATCAGTCATGTTCAGTCACTAAACTAGGAAATGAAAGTATCTTGATCTCTTTATTACTTTCTATATTTATCCCATGCCACTTGTCAAATCAATTTTAATATTAGACATTCAAATTCATACTTAATTTTCATGCTTTACAATCTAAATTACATTCAATTTTATATCTTAATTAGGAGTGCACAATCTAAATCAGCCTTAAACATCAGGGAAGGGCATCATTCTATATTAGCATTAAACATTAGGCAAGGGCATAATTCTATATTTATAACATTGGGTTTTAGCCCATTACAAGTTTGACCCATAGGATTTGTAAAAAAGTCAACGAAATAGAATGCCTCTTTCAAGGAGGCTTCTTATTTATCAAGCGTGAAAAAAGAGTCATTTTAAAAATTGACATTGATGAGGTAAGAAGAGTGATGAAGAAGGGAAATTCCATTGATAAGTCCACAATCTACTATGTGAGCAAGCATAAAACTAAACGCTTTAGCATATAAGACATAAAAATTTGGGATATGAGGGCAACCTTTTTTAATGGAGCAAAAAATCCCAAAAAATATTGGACTTTGTGACCATTGATGGTTAGATAAGCCAAAGCTTCAAAAATAGATTTTGAACCACTAAAATAAAGATGTTACCCAAACCTAGAGCTTTTAGCATGGTGAGGATAAATGGACATTTGATTTAATCATAATATTTTTTGACATCTATCTTGAGAAATATGGTCCTATATTGAGAGACATGATCCCACTCCATTCAATCCCAAAATTATATTATATTATCTGGGATGTACTTAATTTTGATAAAAACATGTTCGCTCTAGCCTAATGATTTTAAGGAGGATGTGGTGAAGGAAAAACACTATGGCTTTTGTGATGATCTTGTAGGAAACATTCAACAAGGTGATCGAGTGCCAACTAGTAGTAAGGCCAGGGTCACAAGATTTGGGAATAAACTTAATATTTCCTTTATTGATGATGGCTCCTAAAAATATATTAAACATTATTTATCTATAAACCTGAAGCAAATCAAGACCCACAAATTTCTAAGTGGGTTTGTAAAATTCATAAAGAAATCCATCTACCCCTAGCACTTTATCGTTAGCCATGCATTACACATCAACACATAGTTCATCTAGAGAAAGAGGGGCATCACAAAGTTTTTGAGCTAAAGGGATCAAGTTGTAAGGTACCACGTATAAACACTCTTATAATGTTTGCACTCTCTCCATCATATTCTCTTGAGATTGGAACATAATTTTATAGTGTTTCAGGAAGGTCAAAGAGATCTATAACAAGTTTGTGATTCATATATGTGGTATTTTGATGGATTTAATTTGCTCCTTGTCATGTTTAACCCTAAGGTATTTGTAAATATCCTTAGAGGCATGGTCATCAATCTTAAGCAAGTGCAATCAGGCCCCCATTTTATTACCTCTAGCAACATGGATTATAGCCACTTTAAACTTGTTCTTGAGTGAGGTAGTCATGGCCTATAATTGAGAATCAAAGGATCTTTGTTAAAGTAAGGAAAAAACACTCTGATATTTATTAGATACAATGTCATTATCCCACTTTCAAACTCACACAACTTGATTTCCATAGTGGTGTTGGAAGGCGATGGTATAATTGATCATGTAATTCCATCACTCGACCCATCTGACAATGTATGATAGACATGGAACCAATTTATAGACTCTGGGGATGAGTTTGATAGTACCCTCATGGATGATAATTAATGTAATTATAAAAAAATATTACAAGTAAATTTATGAAGGCCAATTACTTATTACAGTCTACAATTGATGGGACTATGTTTAGAAAGGAAAACTCCTGGGTGAATTTTGATAGTTTGCCCATTGAAAATATAAAAGGAGAACACGTGTTGTTTAAAAAGCATTATTAAGAACCTAATTGGTATCAACTCATAAGTTATACCAAGTGAACCATGGTTTATTAATTAATGAATGTCACTGAAAGAGACAATCTACCAAGCCCTAGTGATTTTTAAAATAGCACCAACTTCATGTTATCTTACGCATCACCGCATAAGAAGGGAACCAACTTTATCTTTAGGACTCTCGATCATATTAAAGTCACCACAAATTATCCAGGTGGAAAAAGACATATTATCAATGAGCCATATCTAAAGCACCATTTTATTAGGGCCATCATTAGGAGCATAACATTGAGAACTCCAAAATAATTTCCATCAATATCAAGCATAACCCAAATAACCCATATGATGGGTCTTCTCTCGATTTAATAATTAATGGGAGTGGGGATGCGGATTTTGGTGAAATCAAAATACTAGTGTTTCCATGTCTATCTTCATGAGAAATAGATGTGTTAGGTAAGTAGAATAAACTTTGAAATCTTAACTTATTACAAATATATACAATCTAAAATGCCTAATTGTTGAAAAGTTACGTGCACCAAATAATTTACAAGAGGATTTTGTGAGGCCTTGAACTTTTCACGAGAGTAAGTTCATTGATAAGAATCATCCATGTGCAATTCTCCCTATCTATCCTCTAAATCCTCTTATGAGCCAAAATATGTTAAACGATTTTCCAATAGTTATTACTGGTATGGTAATATGGAACGCCACTTAGCCCCAATCACTTCCCATAGAGAGTTATCATTGTCATGAGGTAGATTACAAGACTGTCGCATGGTGAGAGCATTACTAGAGGATGTCCCAACACTAATAAAAATAATCAACAAAAACTCATCATGAAAAATAGGGTAGTCGACAAATTGAAAGACTAAGGTGTAAAGAAGGGAAAAGGAACAACATTATACACTTTTTCACATCCTATTTGGGTTTGGTAATGGGAGGAGTGGGAGCTTACTTAGGGTTTTTACTCTCGATGGCAGTTTTATTGTTAGCCATAGTGGTCTACCTATTATTATATTTTAGCCACCTTTTACTTTTGAGGCGATGTTTTCTCAACAAAAGACATTGAGCTAAAACATGACAGATAAGTCTTGAATCATATTGTTGGGTGATTGACACTAAAAGCACTTGTTCAGAAGATAAATGTAAGTGAATTTATGTAAAAAGCATTCAGTCCCTACTTGAATATTGATAGACTCTTTCAAGTCTTTTGTTAAATTAAACTCGACACAAATGCATTTATTAAGGGTACATAAAAATAAAATTGGTCAAATTCATGGCAAAGCACATGCCCTATAGGTTTGACAATCTTAGCGACGAAGTCCCATTGCAGAAGCGGAAACCCTGGTAACTCGACATAAACAAGCACCTTAAGGGATGTCTACTCATAAACCTTAAAATTACAAGACCGTGTGGACACAATCATTAGGGTAATATGAATGCACCAATAACTTGACCTAGAAAGAAGAGCTTGCACCTACGATGGTTCCTTAAAGAAGAATAGGAAAAAACCCTTGGTGAGGTTTTAAACACTAATAACCTAAAACCCCAAGGGTTCCAAATGGTGACTAATCCATGCATTGATGGAATCCTCAAAGGGCATGCGGCTAACATAGTAAGCTATGAGACAATTATTTTTATACCATCTAAAAATATTTTCAACATCATCTACTTGCAATAGGAGGAATATTAGAATTTGTACCTCATCGTAAACCTTTGGAATAAAATTTTGAGCTTGTTTTGGTGCCATCCTTCCCAACATCGACAATAATAATTGTAACAAATTGGTTGAGGGTCATTTAAAGAATCTAAATCTACCCAAAGGGTGGAGCTAAAGCCTAATTAAATATGAGTTAATCTTGAAAATCTTATAGATATGGTTTGATATAGGGTAAGAAAAGATAACCAAACTTAAAGGAAAACAAGACAACCAAGCATAAGACAAAACGAGACAACCAAGCATAAGCTATACACATAAATACTAGCAAAGTAAGTATTCTCAAGCTTTTTCATTGCTTATAATTGCAAGTTCATATAAACTTAAGTATGATTATATTGGGTTCTTAAAATTATTGAAACACATTAATATTGACACATTCATTTAATTAAAAGGTAATTAAATCAGTGAATAAAGTTCCAAAAACCCATTCAAATTTGTTATATCATTTATATAATAAAAATAGAATTAAATAAAAAATTAAAATTTACATATTATTTTAGGTAATATTTCTAATTAAATGTAAAACAAATAAATTTTCAAATTATAATATAAATATTAAATTTAGAAAAACAAATTGTAATAATTAATAATATTGAATAATTAAAATGATGAAGGTTATAATTGTCTTCAAAACCCAATTCTCAATAGAAAATTAAGAATAATAATAAATTTAAAGACAAAAAAAAAATACTTAAAATTAAAAATAAAAATACAGAAAAATCTCTTTTCATTTTAATATTTACAATTTAAATATATTAAATTTATTGGTACCTTCTATTTCTTAACCACTTTTTCCTTCCAACATGAAATATGAACCTTTAGATCGCCTTATTATTCTAAATTATAGAAATTGGTTCGCACATTACCTTACTAAATTCTAAGGTAAGTGTCCCATAATATCTTTCCTTAAACATGGTATAAATGCACACAATTTGTAAGCTTATGGGACAAACTTTTGTCCATCAGATTTATTTTTTCTGGTTGTCCAACTTGGCATTGATAGTAAATAGCCCTTAACATTAAAGAAAATGTACCCTTAAAGAGGACCAAACATTAATGGATGTAGGTGCATATTTACTTGGCCCCTCACTTGTCTTTAATGTTGTTTCAGGGCAGACCATTTAAACCCTTGGCGTTGACTATCCTAACAAAATAAATAAATAATGGGCCTTGAATTACTTTAAAGCTTGTACATATACTTGAATAAATTAAGTATTCATATTATAGTGTAATAATATAATAATGTATAATTAATAAATAAAATTATAATATAGTAAATTATAATATGTGACTTGTTTATTTATAAGTGATTTTGAATTAAATTTTTACAATATTAATAGGGATGTCAATTTTATTAATGATTAGTATAAAAAAAGGTGGATAATTTCTTCCATTAAATGACTAGACTAATTTTCAAGTTTGTTCAAGATAAAGATGAAATTTCGAATTATGAAAGTTGACCGGAATACCCAATATTGCTTGATTTAGACCATTTTAATCATACATAAATCAATGTATGAAATTGATATTTAAATTAGCATAGAAAAAATGCCATGGGGACATTTTAAACTATTATATCCCTCACTTTTAAGTGTATGCTAGCCACAAAATAGGTGATAAAGTCCAACATATAAATGAAATAAAAAAAGACGTTGATTTCAACTTTTGGAATTGGAAATGATGAATCATAAATTATGTAACACTATTTTTTTACAAAAACATGTTTAAATGGAAAATAAATACTAAATTAATTGTAACAAAATACTTTCTTCACACTGTACGTTTTACAAATATATCATGCTATTGAAAAAGATAATTAAATAGAATAGAATTGAACCTTTATATATCATTACATGATCAAACTCCATACCGTAAATAAGAATCAATAAATCATTGACTATATAAAAATTGAAGTTAAAACATACATATTATATATATACACTATGATATATATAATGAGCACAACTAAATTAAAAATTGACAACATATAAAATTAAATCAATGAGCTTAACTTTTAGTGATTTTATCCATTAAATAAATAATATAAAAAGAAAAATCAAAAAAAGAAAGAAAGGTGAATGTAAACTTAGATATATACTTCATTTTTGACCTTTTACTATTTTCATTTATTGAAAATAAAAATATGATGAGCCTTAGCATTTGATGCAGGTTTGGAAGAGTATGATGAGCCTTCAGAACATTGAAGATTTTGAGTCTGTCATTAAGGCGCTTAACTGCTCTGGTGAACCTGAGGGGAGTTTTAATGGCCTGCAAAGGGCCTTCCTCTGCCTACCTAAAGGTAAAACGACAAGTTCTGACAATCAGGAGGTGGTCGCGGTTAAATCTCCTTAGGTCGAAGCTAGCAACAATGAGCAAGGGTTTCATCAGATTAAAGAACGGGAAGCTTTGTCTTATGCTGCAGTGGTTGCCGCTTCTCTTCCTCCTTTGTCCCCTGTTCGGGGATCATCCTTTCCTGGTTTAAGCGGTTTGGGGTCGGAGACTGATTTTGGTAAGGACAAATCGGTAGCGAAGGAGATGGAAGCCCAGTCGGCTGGTGAATTAGGTTCTGATACAGTTGCCAATGTTTCTTCGGTGTCTCCAATGGTGCTAAATCTATTTTGGCCCCAGTTGGCGTTTCCTTGTTGCAGGGTTTGAATGCGTCTCCTCCTGGTTTGGTTGGACCGACAGATTGCTCCCAGAAGCAGTGGATTTATGTTGGGTGGAAAAATGGATTCAATCCTTTTCATGAATGCAGTGACTTTTGTAGAAAAATCTTTTCCCTGTGTAATTGATGCTCCTATTTTTCAAGGAAAGATTCAATATTTTGCAGTTCAAAGGATTTACAATTATTGGGACTACTTGCAACTGCAAAATAATAGCAGTTGTTCTCTTCATAAGACCACAACCTTAGATTTGTCAAAATTTGTGCTCTTATTGATTTCTCTAAACCAATTTTTCATTTCATTGCAACCTTCCTAGGCATCAAAGAATGGAATGTCCTTCCAGGGTTTAAAGGGCCTCTTCTTGCCATGGCCATTAGGGTTGAAAAAGGAAGGGCACTAGATGAAGAGTTTAGATGGCTTAACCATGATAATTTTTACCATCCTCCCTCTTTGCTAGCTCATGATTGGGTGGTTCCTTCGGAGGTTGCTTCTAAGGATATGGTGTCCCCTATGCCTTTATTCATCTCTCCTCACCCAATTGAGGAAGCTCCCACCCCTTCAATGATGTTATTTACAAAGTTTCATGATAATGTGGGAGCTACTTCCAAAAAAAAAGGGAGAAGAACAAAGGCTAAATTGTTGAGAACAGATGCGAAGTCCTTGGTGAGTGACGACTTATAATGAACCACAGAGGATTTTATTTCTCTGTGGTAGGAAAACGACTATTGTTTGTGAATTAATATTTACATATCCAAGTGGTGAGTCTTGCAATTCTTGGTTTTCCTCTTGATCATGAGTTTTCTTGGTCAACTTTTGAAAGCCTTGTTAATTTCCTATGCTATTCCTATCTTTGCTTTTTCCCTTGTTCATGAGCTTCTTTTTTTCAGAGCTCTTTGGGTTCTTATTTTCTATGCTTCGATTACGCTGCATTTTAACTCATTTATGGTGTTGTTCTCTTCTTTATAAGGATGTGCAGTGGTTGTGGTTTGGTATTTGAGACCTATTGTGGATTAATCATGTTTATGATGGTATCTATTGTTTGGGAGATCTAGGCCTCTCGATTGTGTCCCAGATTGGTTCATAGCTCCAGTCAAAAGTGCTCCTTCGGTTCATAGCTTTGGCTCAAAAGCGTTTACCAATATTAAAAAATAAAAGCACGTGGATCGTTAGAGGAATATTAAGCACCCCTGAATATGATTGGAATTAACCATGTAACACTTCATCCCAAGTGGGATTTGACTTTGATATGATTGTTGCTTTTGTTAAGTTGTGGAATAATGAACCATATACATTTAAGCTTATGAAAGAGAAAATGATAATTATCTAGGAGAATGCATCATATTCTCCAACTTTTTATTAGAGTAAAACGGGTGATACTTGAGATGGAAAAAAAGGCCACAATTCATTATAACTATGTAGGGAAGGGTGGACGTTGTTTAATTTTGAGTGATCTTATATGGAGACACACCACACATTCATAGATACATAATTATAATATTGAGTAGCATTGTGGTGGTAGACATAAGAGGATTTTCTTTGCTTTTATGGATTATATCACATGGAAAGAGTGATAGAGGAGATATAATTGATATACTCATGGGTTTCTTGCATTCTTGACCACTTATATAAGGATCTACAAATATTCGTGTATAAGTATAGTGTTTGGCGTATGAGTACTTGTTGATTGAACATATAGGTATAACCATCACTCTAAGGATGCAAAGAGACCAATAGCCCATAAATGTGACATGGAGTTGTATAAGAGGCGGAGGGACTATCATGTCCCAAAGTGTTAGAGGATCATACATGTACTGATGGTGGGGTACATCACTTGGCAGACATATAAGGACCATCTAGTTTGGGTTGAGTATGCTATATAATTACAATGTATTATGAGGACTAGGTGATACCAATGTTGGTCCCTTGTGTATCGTGAGTAATTTCAGTATGATAGAGTATTGAGATAATTTATATTCACGTGTGGCATGCCAAAACCATTTTCATATGGAATAGGTCACGGAGATACCCTTAAAGGGGCAGGGAGAGGATGGTACTAGCTTTTAAGGATCAAGTATCGATAAGTAATAAGGAGAATCACAAGCACCCTCACAATCTAGGTTTCAATGATGTTGTAATGAATGAGGCATGGAGAGCATGGTGCACTGAGGCACATTGAAAACCAATACTCCAACCAATAATTAAGGAGGAACTAGATGATTCAATAAATTATCTCGAGTACTACACGGGGACTTCGGATAAATGGGAGTAGACGAATCAAAGGAGATTGAAGCAAGAAGGGGAGAGGAGGAATCTCTTAGATTTTATATCATCACAAAGTCAATGGACAAGGATTGGAAGCAAGGGGGTCTAGGTGAGAAATTCATACACATAATTTTTGTCTTTCTTATTAATGTTCTTAGTGAATTGATTATTTTAATTTAATTTTACAACGATGGCAAGGGTTTGAATTCTTGCCATCTTGGGCATGGTTGAGAGACTAACCAAATGCATACGAGAAGATATTTTACTGAGCAAGATCAATTTGGTGTAGGGAGACATGCCCACATTTTGAATCTAGTGACCAAGGCTTGTGTTGCATATAATTCTACATGTAATAGTTAGGGTTGAGGAGATGAGTGTGTAACTCATGCACAGAGGCTCAAACATGCATCTCTTGGCCTGGGGACTCACTAGAATCCATGATTGAAGAGAATCATAGATTTAAATATTAGGTTTGGATTCCCCCACATCGAGGTGATGGGTTCATACAAAATATCTATGTCAATTATTTATAGCTACAGTAGTGCTACACCAAGGCCATGAAAATGAATGGGAAGTATTAACAATTCACCTCAAGGTCTAGTTCTATTACTAGGACACAAATGAGGCCATGAACTCTCATGTCTATAGGGTATTTTACCTCATTTTATAGGAAAGAGAGATGGGACCATTCCCCTACACTGAGACAAGATTGTTATGGGCCATGTTACCAAGTTATGTGTTTCCTATTGTATTTAAAGATGTCTAATGTATTTTGTATTGTGTTTAAAAGGTGTCACATGTGTGAATTTGCATGTGAAATGTGTGTGATCTAAAATAATCACAAATTAGACTGTAACAAATAAATACTTAAGAAAAAAATAAGAAGTAAAATTTAATGAATAAATAAAAATGCAAGAGAAATCATAACATACAATTTTACATTCCAAGACAAAAAAAATATAAACAAAATGAATAACAAGGCATAAATTATTGCATTATAACATGGAAGTATTATTAATAATAATACATGTGTGAACAATTATAGACATTTGAAAGAAACAATACATAAAGAGAGATTATAGGCACATAAAACAATTAAAGTAAACAATTAGAACCTTACACACTCTTTCTATTAGATACATTGATTATGACCGTAATAGTTTAAATATGTGTTCTAATATTCCCAATTTAGAATTCCTACATTTCTATATAAACAAGGGCTACGATGTCGCTGTAGTACATGCTTTGAGCTGACAAGTGTTGTTTACATTACAATTGAAAAGAATGGGGATTTGATTTATAAAGTATATATAAGTATACAAACTGTTGTGGGAAAGATATTTGCATAATGAGTTTAATATCTTATTTACATTCATAAACAATGGATAAGAACATAATAAAAGATATGTGAAATACTAGGCAACTCGAGAGTACCTTTCCTACTGATAAAGTTGTATGTCACTTTCATATAGACATTAAAGTGTGTTTTCTCCTTGACATCCATTATTGACATAAGATCAGAATCGTTCTAGAAGCAATAACTCTGCTCATGGATTGAAAACAATAAATTTCATAATTTATTTGAACAAAGGGTGAAAAATTGCTATAAAATGGATTTGAACAAAAGATGGTAGTTTCAAAGCAATAGTTGACAATTGAGAAAACATCTTCCATGGAAATTGTATTCTTTGTTTCCATCGATACTCATGTGTTCTGCAACATATAAGAATTAAATTAAATCCTAAAATAATAATTAAATAAAAGCATCAAAATTCTGAAGGCTAAATGCCTTTTTATGCATCTACTATTGAGTTCTATACGTTTTTTGCACTACCCAAATGCATATAAAGCTTGTGTATAATGTTTATTTTCTTTTTGATGCAACTACTACATTAACTACATTTCACTTTCCAGTGACTGTAGCCAGGGGATTTAGTATATCCATCCAAGTCTCCAGTTCCTTATTTTCATGAATTCCTTGCTCTTTATGCGAAACACACCCAAAAAAACTTCATTGTTCTTTAGATTTCATCTTAGCAGATTTTTTCAACCTCTGTAATTAAGGGGTGAATGCAACAAAGACTTGTCATCTGAATTCACTCCCTAGAGCCAAGGAAAGGCTCAAGTTGAACTGCTCGACTAATGAGCAATAATCAGAAACCATATTCTATGTACAATATTATATCTAGTACGTAAGACCTGTTCTTCTGTACCATTTAGCAAAACTAAATAGAATGAACAAGAAATTGATAGCATAACCAACTACATAGCTATGGGAAATGCTATTGTGTAAAAATAAGGGTATTAGTGTTGGATAATTTTTGGTGATGTCATGGAAGTGCCCATGTGAAGTGGACAAGGTGTCTTGTGTGCCCAAGGGTCAAAGTGAGTCAATGACAAAGTGTGCAATATGTGTGCCTTAGGGTGCTTGGAGTGTGCCTTATTGTGGCTCAGTTTTGGCATGATTATGGATGTTTAGGGATGAATATGAGGTATTTATCATGTGTTAGGGGTCCTATTAGAGCTATTCCATGCTTTGGATCAGAGTGTGCATGGGTGGAATTCATATGGTGCTTCATTGTGTTCATCTAGGCATAAGTGGTCTTGTGGTAGAAAAATCTTAGTGGGCATATTGGTGACATCAATATTGGCACATGTAGATGATTCAGAGAAATTGTTAATATGGGTGTGTTTAAACTTGTACCTAGTTTCTATGGTCTAGGTTTTAGATCTTGAGGATGTGTGAGTCAAAAGATATGGCAATGCAAAGTTGGTCTCTTGGGCAGAGTTTGTTGTTTTTATACTTAGCCAAATTTGCATGATCTAGTGAACCAATTAGCAGTGTTTTGATCATATCTTTTGATGAACATTGAATTTGAAGGTGAATTAAAAATAAAAATGGTAGATGACTTAATTTTTCATCCATAAAATTTTGTTATATGTCTTGATAGTTAGTACAGTTGCATTTATTTTTTGAGCAAGTTGACTGTGGTTGACTGTATTTTTTCTAGTGAACCAGTCAGCAGTGTTTTGATCATATCTTTTTATGAAGGTTGAAATTTAAGGTGAAGTAAAAATAAAAGTGGTATAGGAATTAAATTTTCATCCAATTAATTTTTTCATAGATCTTGATAGTTAGTAAAATTTCATTTATTACTTGAGAAAATTGACTATGGGTGACTGTGGCTTTTCTGAATAAAGCCGAGTGCAAAGAATTGATTGTATAAGACAATGTATTGATCAAATATTATTGGTATAAAAAACAAATAATAATAATAATCCATATATATCACCCTAAAAGTGGTTTGGTGTCTTTAAAGTTCATACAAGTGAAAATATTTCAGGTAAAATTTGACTTTTATTGACTATATTTATTGCAGATCTGAGTGAGCTTCTTGCAGAGGTGTTTATGAGCTTTAGGATGCTGAATGGTGTATAATTGATTGGAAGATGATCCTTAGGTCTTAATATTTCCATACATATGTGTATCTTTCATAGAAAGTCTATTCAGTTAGTTATGGTCTTTTTAGTGAAGGTAGTGTTTTCTGGTTATTTAAGCCTAATGGGCCTTTAAGGCCAAATGAAGTGTTGCGAGTGTAAGCAAGGTTAAAAGAGGTGTTGTAATATTTTTTATGTATTTATAAGGTATTATATGTTATGTGGTTTAATTAAATAAGCCTAATAGTGGTGTTGTGTTTCTACTTTGCTTGATGGAGTGCTAAAAGGTGAAGTGGATCTCTATGGGGCCTATAAAGGGCACTTAAGCTTAAAGAGAAATCGGATATGGCTTAAGTGAGACCTATGGATGATATGGCCGACCTATGTAGGTGTTTTTGATATTTTATATGTGTAGGGAAATTTTTTTTGGTTGTCCATGAAAGTTTTTGTATCATGAAGAAGAGTTATTGTACTGTAAAAGTGTTTTAATGTAACTTGTGCTTAAATGGGGGCTATTTCCTTAGGCCTTGTGAGTGTGATTTGTGCCATTGGAAGCATGGATGACCTTATGAATGATTATGGATTGTATAGTTCATGTCCATAATGATATTTTGAGTTTATTCATGTAAATAAAATAGGTATTGACTGACATAGCTTGAGTGTAAGCTTGTGACAAGCTTGTAAAAAGGCAATTTAGGCCCATGTGGGTGTGGGTGTGCTACTGAAGATGGGGATGAATTAAAAAAGCAATTTACAGAGATGAAAAAGGGCATGAAAGGGTCATAATTAGAGAATTAAATTTTTTTTTAGGTGTTACATTCATACTAAACGTAATGAGTGTATTTTGAGTTGATTCAAGCTCCTATGTATGTGTAAATGAATTATTTAGTATAGGGTTGCATATGTGAATTAATTGCAGATTAGGGATGAAGTAGAAGAGGGTTTGGTGAGATATTTTTGTATGAGTTTTAGAGATGAGAAAGATACCAATAAGATCAATATATTTTTTTGATGTGATTGCAAATGGTTTCATAAGTTTTGGAGGCTTCTTTGTGGGCGCAGGGAATTTTGGTGAAGGGTTGTTTTTTTTCATGTATTAAGTGCAAAGCTTGGTGTTGAGGATTTGTATGAGTATATATAAGTGAAGGGAATTTATAATATTAGAATATACATAATTAGGTGTTGAAGATATTAGTTCAAATGTGGGAATCAGATCTAAGGTGGTGAAGTTGGTGCTTGATCACCTAGGGGGTTGTAGCCTCCTTGCTGGTTGGTGCTAGTTAAAGGGCAAGTGGGTGCTTGTCTAATTTAAGGGGTGGGTGCTCCTTGATCAGTTGATGTTATTATAAATTTAAGTAATATTTTATAATATAGTAGTTCAAATATTATTTCAGTGGGTTTTCTCCCCCATGAGGGTTTGCCAAATAGATCTTGTGTTCATGTGATGTGCTATGTTGAAGGAAAGTGCTAGTTTGGTTCAAAGGTATATTTGCAAGGCAATAAAAGGTGAGTTAAAGGTAAGGGGGAGTCTTTATCATATTTTTCAGATGGTATTCTCCATGTGTTTCTATTTTTAGGTCCTTAGGATCAGTTTTGCCCACTTTGTCATCGTGTCAAAGGGGGAGAAGGTTCTTGTTGTGAGAAGGTTCTTGAGGAGAAATAAGAAGTTTGAGTTGTTTGTTGAGGTGTTGACATCAATGAAAAAGGGGGGGATTGTTGTATAATTTTTATTGATGTCATGGACGTGTCCATGTGAAGTGGACAAGTTGTCTTGTGTGCCCAAGGGTCAAAGTGAGTCAATGACAAAGTGTGAAACATGTGTGCCTTAGGGTGCTTGGAGTGTGTCTTCTTGTGGCTTAGTTATGGCATGATTATGGATGTTTAGGGATGAATCTGAGGTATTTAGCATGTGTTAGGGGCCCTATCAGAGGTATTACATCCTTTGGATCAAAGTGTGGATAGGTGGAATTCATATGGTGCTTCATTGTGTTCATCTAGGCATAAGTGGTCTTGTGGCAAAAAATCTAAATGGGCATATTGGTGACATAAATATTGGAACGTGGATGAGAAAATTCTTTTTGGTAATATGGGTGTGTTAAAACTTGTAACTAGTTAGATCTTGAAGATGTGTGAGTCAAAATATATGGCAGTGTAAAGTTGGTCTCTCAGGTAGATTTTGTCGTTTTTATACTTAGCCAAATTTGCATGATCTAGTGAACCAGTTAGCAATGTTTTGATCATATATTTTTATTAAGGTTTAATTTGAAAGTGAATTAAAAATAAAAGTGGTATAGAACTTAATTTTTAATCCATGAATTTTTTTTATAGTTATTAATAGTCAGTATAGTTACATTTATTGCTTGATCAAGTTGAATGTGGTTGACTGTATTTTTTCTAGTGAACCAATCAATAGTGTTTTGATCATATCTTTTTATGAAGGTTGAATTTTAAGATGAAGTAAAAATAAAAGTGGTAGAGGACTTAAATTTAATCTATTAAAAGTTTTTATAGGTATTGATAGTTAGTATAGTTGCATTTATTAGTTGATCAAATTGACTATGGCTGACAGTGCCTTTTCTGAATAAAGCAGAGTGCAAAAAATTGATTGTATAAGACAATGTATTGATGAAATATTATTGGTATAAAAAAAATATGAATAATAATACATATATATCACCCTAAAATGGGTTTGGTGTCTTGAAAGTTCATACAAGTGAAGATATTTCAGACAAAAGTTGACTATATTTATTGCAGATCTGAGTGAGCTTCTTGCAGAGGTGTTTATGAGATTTAGGAGGCTGAATGAAGGTGTATAATTAATTGTATGATGTTAATTAGGTCTTAATATTTCCATCCATATGTGTATCTTTCATATAAAGTATATATTTAGTGAGTTATGGTCTTTTTAGTGAAGGCAATTTTTTCTGTTTATTTAAGCCTAATGGGCCTTTAAGGCCAAATGAAGTGTTGCAAGTGTAAGCAAGGTTAAAAGAGGTGATGTAATATTTTTTATGTATTTATAAGGTAAGATAGGTTATGTGGTTGAATTCAATAAGCTTAATAGTGGTGTTGTGTTTCTACTTTGCTTGGTGGAGTGCTAAAAGGTGAAGTGGATCTCTATGGGGCTTATAAAGGGCACTTAAGCATAAAGAGAAATGGGAGATGGCTTAAGTGAGACCTATAGATGATATGGCCAACCTATGTAGGTTTTTTTTATCTTTTACATGTGTGGGGGAAAGTTTTTTGGTCATCCATGAAAGGTTATGTATCATGAAGAAGAATTGTTGTATTGTAAAAGTGTTTTAATGTAACTTGTGCTTAAATGGGGGCTATTTCCTTAAGCCTTGTAAGTGGGATTTGTGCCATTGGAAGCATGGCTAACCTTATGAATGATTATGGATTGTATGGTTCATGTACATAATGATATTTTGATTTTATTCATGTAAATAAAAGAGGTATTGACCAACATATCTTGAGTGTAAGCTTGTGACAAGCTTATTAAAAGGCAATTTAGGCCCATGTGGTTGTACAATTGAAGATGGGGATGAATTAAAGAGTGATATGCAAAGATGAAAAAAGGAATGAAAAGGATCAAAATCAGATAATAAAAATGTTTTTTTAGGTCCTACATTCATACTGAAGGTAATGAGTGTATTTTGAGTTGATTCAAGCTCCTATGCATGTGTATATAAATTATTTTGTATAGGGTTATATATGCGAATTAATTACATAATTCGGATAAGTAGAGAGGGTTTGGTGAGATATTTTTGTATGGGTTTTGGATCTAAGAAAGGTACCAATTAGATCAGTATATTTTTTTGATGTGATTTTAAGTGGTTTCATAATTTTTGGAGGCTTCCTTGTGAGGGTAGGCAAATTTTGGTGAAGGGTTGTTTTTTTCATGTATTAAGTGCAAATCTTGGTGTTGACGGTTTGTATGAGTATGAAAAAGTGAAGGGGGTGTATAATATTAGAAGATCCATAATTAGGTATTGAAGACATCATTTCAAAGGTGGACATCATATTTTAGGTGGTTAAGTTGCTGCTTGATCACCTAGGGGATTGACGAGTTGGTACTAGCTAAAGGGCAAGTGGGTGCTTATCTAATTTAAGAGGTGGGTGCTCCTTGATCAGTTGGTGCTGGTATAAATTGAATTAATCCTTTATAAGATAGTATTTCAAAGCTTTTTTTAGTGAGTTTTCTCTCCCATGAGGGTTTCCCACATAGATCTTGTGTTCATTTGATTCATGCTTTCTATGTATGTGATTTCATGATGTTGTTGTTAGATCAAGTGATGTATGATTGAATGGATAATGAATAGTGAATGGAATTGAAAGTAAAAGTTTGCACACTTATTCACCCCCTCTCTTCAGTGTTTGTGTTTCCAACAATTAGTCCCAAAGTAAAGAGGGGAAAACATAAAAGAATTAGAATACAAAAGTAATAGAAAAGAAAACCCTACAGCTGATTAAATCGCTTGACAATAACATTGCTGAAAAATTTATAATTCTACACAACTGTGACCTAATTTTTTTTTACATTGATCAAACAAATAACTCCCAAAATTCTTAAAACATCTTTCAGCTTACAACTTTCATAACTGTCAAAAATACTTTTATTACCCAACTTTGAGTAGTTGTCATTTTTTTCATATTCTTTTTAGATTGTTTATAAATAAAAACTAATAACATACTAAAATATAATGAGGCAGTTATTTATAGAAAGCCATTAACTATGACACATGATATAAGATCAAGATGCTGACACAGATCACATAACACTTTCTAGTTGCCACTGTAGCACATTAATGGGTTAAATGGAGGATATGCACAAAATGATTTGCTTAAAAAAATTAAGGCTTCCAAAAGGAGTGTCTAAGTCCCTTTTTCTATCTCATAAGATACCATGGCTGTTGGTAATACACAAAATGGGTTTGTTGATGGAGCCCTATAATTATTTAATTCATAGGAAAATAATTTTTAAAGCCTGAATGTGCACCTATGACCAGTATTTACTCAACCAATGTCTAAATGGGAGTTTTGAGATAGGGTACAGTCATCCAAAAATAATGAATAGATAACAACAAAAACTAAAACAAACAAACAAACCAAAAAATAAAATAAACAAATACCCATATTGCTAAGGTGCTCATGTGCTTTAGGCAAAATCAATAAATCTATCTTCTTAGGGCATGCCATAAAGGTTTTTAAACATGCATATAAAAGCCTAAATATATTTAATATATATAAACAATAGAATTTATTGTACTTATAGAAGCACCTATCGATTGGTTCTTTGACCTTGTCTAGCGGTACAGGAAATACCAGATATTAGAATGTTTTTGAATAAAATAGAGTCCAACAATAGCTAGGGTTGTAATGTCAATCACTTGCCACTGTAGTAGACATGTGTCTTTTTTAATGCTCCACTAGGATAGCTCTCATTGCCATTTGCCACTCCCTATACTTGAAGACACGTGGTTTCTATCACTGACTAACAATGGGCATCGTATATGGGCACAATGGTTTAACATGACACTATTTCGGATCTATTAAATAGTAATTTAATCCACCAACTTTAGTTTTTTTTTAAATGACATTTTCATTGGATGTAGGATTTACAATCTGTTGGTTGTTTAGTGGACACTAGTAAAGGTAAAAACTAATGCTACTTTCCATCATACATTTGGAAATAATTCCATTCCCTTTGCATCTTTGCATTCCAATTGGTTTTAAACTAGAGTCAACCAAAGTTAATTCCCTCTACTGAAAATAATAGTACTTGAAGGGTAGGTATTAATAAGTGTTATTACACAATATTATTATAACATGCTAGAGATTAAGGGAAAGGTTTGATGACATTATGATTGATCTACTAGGAGTGGAAGCATTATGATGTTTTACGTTTTGATATAGGTATTCATATATTTATGACATTATGATGATATAATATTTTTTTTATTATTATTGTAGCATTATCAATTATGATATTATGTTAGTAGTTTTTATTAGTACTTGCCAAGGAGATATTATAGGAATCATTTTTTGTAAATAGCAAATAAAATGCTATAACTTAAACTAATCAATACTTTCTATTTTATATTGGTATATTTATAATGTTAAAATGTCTAAACATAATTTAAATTTGAAGGGTTTCATGAGCGATTTCATTAGATATTAATTTTCAGTGAGATTTTTACTCGTGTATATTTTAGTCATTTACCCAAATGATCTCCATGAGTAGTCATTTATCCAAATGACATTTTTTACTGATGTATTTTTGGTAATAATCACAAGGTAAGGGGACCCATTTTATCACACAACCATTGTTAGCATTTTTTAGTGGGGGGGAGGAGGTGATGGTGAATGTAACTCGCCACTTTGGACTTCTTACCCTTTAACCTCTTTCCCCATTGACAAAGCTTTTGCCAAGGCAATCATGATAAGATTTTGATAACTATTTAGGGGGAATTATGTGATGTGGTTTTAATCTTTTTTATTTAAACTATTTTGGGACAAATTTGTGGAATTCAACATGATTTAATTTTGATTTTAGAATTGTGAGTATTTGTTTGCTTAAGGGGGTCACATAGGTTTGTCAATCATATTGGTGATTAGGGTTTTATGGGCATAAAATATTTGACTTTGTATAAGGAGAGGAAAATGGAGAGGAAGATGGATGGTGGTGGAGGAGACAAAGGAGTGACTACATGAATTCCTCCTTCATCCACTTATATATTCAATTTAGTTGATGCCATTGATGTAATGGATTTTTTTGTCCTCTACATGGATGGTTTCTTACTTCATTCATGTCACATGTAGATGACTTCTCCTTCACTAAATATTGTTACCAATATGGTTGGGAGGAATGATAGGGAACATGTTAGGATTTTTGTTTCAGTCTTTCAATGCTTGAAAATATAAGATGAAGAGTGTATAAAAAGGAAGAAGAAGGATTAGTATGAAAAAGGAACAACAACTCACTATGGTGATTTTTTGTGTAGTTATTTTAATATATTTGGTATTATTATTGAATAAGTATTTAGAACTTAATTTTCAAGTTGGTTTATTATCTGATGAAAGAAATGAAATATTTATACATTCAACATGTTGCATGGTATAAGATGAATTTGGAAAAAAAGGATTTTAATCTTATAAATTTTATTTTGAGAAAAGATGAAAACTTTGGTTAAGATATTATTTTTTTGCTTTTAGTTCTTGGCTTGAATAATAACCCTACCTAGAAGGCAAAGACCTTCTAAGGCTTAAGTTGTGACGTTGAATTCTTCACAAGGGTGTTAATATTGTGTTTTATTCATTTTGTTGTTTTGCTTGGGTTTTTATTGAGAGTAAATAATGAAAGGAATAAATAAATAGTTATGCATAAGCAAAATTCCCATTCAAATCCATGGTCACTTTGCTTTGATATAACTGACATGTATAATTTAGCACCATTGTTACATTAATGTGTCAATTTAAAAATTTACATAGTCACATGTGTAGGTATAAATTATATGGGATAAGTGTTATCCATATGGTACCTCAGAGAAATATTCTTGTCTTCCAAATGGTAACGTGATCGTCGATGCTAATATTATTTTATATTATTATATTATTATTAATATAATATAGATATATGATCCCCTCATTTTCACAATGTAGGTTGGTTGACGTTGACTTGTTCATAACATCATCAAACCCCCATGATGCCCCCAATCATCTATTACCATATAATTTTCTATCTTCTATGATCCCTTAAAATCAATGATCATGCCATTTACATTACTTCATCCATTTTGATCAGTGAGTATATTCATAACATTGACGAGGTGATAAAAAACATGCAAGTGGTGCAAATATTTTAATTTGTATTATGTGGTGATGGTGAGGGGTATTAATAAGGTATTTTAGGTATAATATAATAATGTTATTATCATATCCCCAAGGTTATACCTCAATGGTAAGCCATTTCAATGATGACCACTAGGTTACGTGTTCAAGCCCTAATTGAATCATGAGCATCAGGTGGGGCAATGGCGTAAGCTAGAGGGATTAGTCCATTGGTCTCGCCCTGCGATAGCATGCCTAAGTGTGTGCCAGGTTGCTAGGTCTAACATGATGATAATGCCATGCCATAAAAGTTATGAGATACCCTCGGTTACCAAAAAAATAAAATAATGTTATTATCATAAATATGTATCAATTAAATTATTTGTTTCATATTTAAAGCCGGTGTACACCTTTTCTTTCTTTTTTAAAATTCCAAAATTTATATGGTTTTTCATAAGAAGCATTGTAGGGTTTTTAGCTATTGTTCTTTGCTTTCTTTAGTAAAAACTTGTAAAAGATTTGGTTTTTAGATATAATATTTACAATGCTTGTCCCTTTAAATTTTATATAATATCCACAGTCTAATTATCATTGTCTCCTTCATAATGCAAATTATTGGAAACATTAATGCCACTATCATGGATCATGATGATGGACCCTGAGTCTATGAAACCAAACAACAAATCATAAATTAATAAATATTATAAGTATTATATAACTATATATATTAATATAATCATAAGTTATGTATAATAATAATATGATATTAATATATATAAAATACTAATTATTTTTTTAATAAAATTCAACAAAGATTATTGACATATTCATAAAATAGAGTAAAGTCATCTTTACTTTGAAAAATGTTAATACAATACATGTCATCTTCCTTACCATGACCAATTTACACTTAAATATTTTCCTAAAAAATGATTTTTTTCCTCTTTCAATGACACCTTGCATACAACTACCACATGCAATAACACTCAGCCTTGATACCATAGTTTTCTCACCTTGAAAGTTCCATCTCTTGGTTAAAATATTTCAGGCCTCTGCATCCTAAACACACACCCTACAATTCAACATTCAAACTCCATAGAATATTTGGGTACCTAATACAAACTCTTGGTGACTTCTTTGGTTTTTAATGTCTTTTCCTAAAATAGGTTTTTAATTTTCATTGATGAAATTATATAATTTATTTAATTCTCACATATTTAGTATTTCATTTATGCATGCCATTGTTTTCATACTGTGGTAAGGGGGAGGATAACAAAATGTAGATAAATCAACTCTATATCTCCCTGAGTAATGTTAAACATTCATCGAGTAAACTAAGTAATATTTGGTTGGATGATTCTATTTTATTTGATTTTCAATAGGTCAGAAACATCGTTGTTTATCCAAAAACATTCAACAAATATAATTCACTATGAAAGCCTTAAAAATAAAAATATTTAAACCAATTTGTTGATCAATTTTGTAGACAACTATTTTCACCAAAGGAGTAAACCTCAAGTGAAGTGGTTTTCTCTTTGACAATTTCTAGCCAATTTTCTCTGTTGGCTATGGGGAACATTAATTGTAATGAATTATTGAATGATCCAACCACATTTAGGATGGATTTATTTCTCCATGCCATATCTAAATAATTTAAGAATGCGTTAGTTGGTTTTATTTAAAAAATTACATGTTAACATAAAAACAAAACCATTCCATTTAATGAAGGAACTATCATTTCCCCAATGGTAATATGTTTGCATTGAGCAATCGATGTCTAGGAATAAAACCATATTAGCTAATATGTCAGACATCTTTTTTGGTTTTAAATATATGCTATAGGCATAAATATTGTCCACATGTTTTCCCATATTGTACTAATTGATATCAACAAACTATGAATGTAGTGAAAGGATCTAAGAAAAAATATATATGCATATTAAATTGCATATGGATAAAATGGGATCACATATGTGCTTACAAAATGGGTAGGAAATCAAAGGGCACAAAGTAGGTGAATGGAACAAGTGGACTAATAGCAATAGTCCACCATGATTTGGATGAGCTAGAATATCTGAGTCAGACAATAAAGTTGATGCCCATGAATCTACATAACTAGTGTCATCCTAGTTGTCATTCAATGTTAGTTTTGATAATTAAATCCCCCCAAAAAATTGGATAATGCCTCCCAATAGGTGTCACACTATTTGCAGAGGAAAATTTGAAGTTTTTTAGGTCACATGTGAGACAAACCTTCGGGGGTTTCACCCTATTAGAGATGCCTCTAACACAAATATATTTATTTAAGTATTCATAATATATGCATAATATAACAATACTGTATAATTAATAAATACAATTAAAATATAATAAATAGAAATAGAAATAGAAAGGATCTATCTTTGTGTATAATGTAATCAAAGACTTGCTATAGAAATATAAACTTAAAAATAAAAAATCAGAATTGTGATAACTCTATTTAGAAATTTGGATTTGATCAGAGGATGTTACTAGGATCCTACAGTTCTATCCAAGAAAGGGTCTAGAGCATAACCTTCCAATATTAGCAAATTATTTGAAACAAAAAACTAACCTCTACATTTTGTTCGCCTAGTTTCTCTCTTCAATTCCCTTCCCTTAGTTTTGCACTAGGACATAAGTGTGTACCTAGAATAGTTGAATCTCTGATCTAAATTGTTAAGAAAAATAGATTAGAGCCCTATAATATGGGTTCGGTGATTAATATCCACTAACTCACCCTCTAACAACTAGACCCTAGGAAGTAGAACATATAAATTCTCGGGAACATTGAAATCACATAATATATCTATCATGTAATAAGAATATGATTAATTCTAGATGTCTAATTCATATTTATTTAATGTGTTCATGGATCATAGGAATTGTCTATTTATAGGTGACTTTGAATTAAAATTTTACAATATTGGCAGGGGTGCCAATTCCATTGATTACTAGAATTGTAAAATGCAAAAAGAGGTCGATAGGCACATCCATTAAATGAAAGAGACTAATTTTCAGGACCGTATGATATAACATATATAGAAGGCCCAGGTACTCAAGAAAATAGAATGGATTTTGCCTTAGGGAGATAAATAAGGGGTTTTGAGCTATAAAATTTGATTAAAGTACCAATATTGCTTGATTTAGATCATATTAGTCATACACAAATCAATGTGCAAAAATGATATTTAAATTGGCACAAAATAAATGCCATTGGGACATTTTAGGCTATTACATTCCCCACTTCGAAGTGTGTACTAGCCACAAAATAGGTGACATAATCATGCACTTTAAAGTTCATCATATAAATTAAATAAAAAAGGATATTGTTGATATGCATATTTGAAATTGGAAATGGTGAATCATAGATTCACTGAAATGAATTTTATATATAGACATGCTTGAGTGGAAAATAATAAATGTTAAATATGGAAATTAATTGCAACAAGATACTTACTTTGCCCTCGATATGTACTATAAATTCCATAGGTGTGTCATGCCATTAAAGGAGATAATTGGACATGATGGAGTTGAACCCCTATATCTTATCATGCGATCAACCTCCATGCCTTAAATAGGAATCACTAGGTTGTTGGGTATATGGGAATTGAAGTTGAAATTTTGGAGTTGTCTAATGACGTACCTTCAATCCCATTATCACTATACATATATATACAATCATGTATACACTGATATGTAAACATGATCAATTGACAAAAGTAGAATATAATTTCTCCCTAGAGATATGAATGGAATGCATGATATATAGTGAGCACAACTGAATTAATAATTGACCAAATATAAAATTAATTCTAGTATCTTAAGTTAAATGAACTTAACATTTAGTGATTTTGACCCAATATATATTAAGGTAAATGTAAAATTAGAAACATACTTCATTTTTTACCTTTTATTATTTTCAAATAGAACCCATGAAAGAGCATAGCCATGGTGGGTCTAAGAGGGTTTTTAATGGATAAAATTGATTGAATGAGAGATGTCATTATATATACTTGATTGGATGCACATACTGGAACTATTTTTTTGTTGTTGTTGGTGGTTTCTACCTTTTTGAAACTTTGGTATGTAGATCAGATAAAGGGGAGTGATTTTCCTGCAAATTTAAAACTTGATAGCCTATTTATAGGGTCATGATAAGGACCATATGGGCTGGATCAAACTATGGATTTTTTGGTATTTATGTACATATAGATGCATAATTTGATTCTAAATGAATATATTGGTAGCATAAACAAGAATATTATCTTATTTTAATTTGACATAGACCACCATTCAATTGTGAAATATCCATTATGGGGACATATTGAAGATAATGCAAGCACATAGATCAAAAATAGGGTCAAGAGGTGGAATACGAGGAAATATTACAATTTAATGTTGTGGTAGATATGGCTCATACATTCAATCAATGGAATATTTTTTAAGATATACACTGGTATCACACCTTTTTTATAAATATGTTAAGGGATTGTGATGATAATGCTAGTCCATATTGGACATAATGAACCCAAAAATGACTTTGAGAGATGAGAGGGAAACAACTCTGAGAGATGAGAGGGAAATCATAATTCAAAATCAAAGCCCTCGATTGAGCCTCTGTAAATGATTTCTTGCATAATTTTTCAATTTCAATGGACTTAGCATTTGATGTACATTTGGAAGAGTATGATGAACCTTCAAAGCATAAATATTTTGAGTTTTTCATTAAGATACTTAATTTCTCTTTTACTGCTAGGAAGGATGGTGAACCTAAGAGGAGTTTGAATGGCTTGCAAAGGGGCTTCCTCTACCTACCTAAAGGTGAAACAACATGTTATGTGAATCAGAAGGTGGCCACTATTAAATATCCTTAGGTTGAAGATAATATAAATGAGTAAGGGTTTCATCAAATTAAATAACATGAAGCTTTGGCTTATGTTATGGTGGTTGTTGCTTCTCTTCCTCCTTTGTACCCTATTTAAGGATCATCCTCTCCTAGTTTTAGTGCTTTAAGGTGGAAACTAATTCTGGTAAGGACACATCAATAGAGGACACAAAATCCCAACTTCTGGTGAAGTAGGTTCTAATACAATTGCTAAAATTTCTTTGGTGTCTCTAATTGTGCTAAATCTATTTTGGCCCCAATTGGCATTTCCTTGTTGCAGGGTTTGAATGCGTCTCCTCCTAGTTTGGTTGGATTGACAAATTGCTCCAAGAAGCGATGAAATCATATTGGGTGCAAAAATAGATTCAATCCTTTTTATGAATGTAGTGATGTTTACAAGTCTTGGATATCTTATGTAGTGGATTCTAGTTTCTCCTCTCTTATGGATGCTTCTGAGATGTTTTTTCATCCTCCTAATATAGCGTTTAAACTTGATGATACACCTATTTTATTTTTTATGGAATTATTTTATTTTGTATCTCCTCAAAGGGATGTTTCTTGAAATAGAGGAGGAGATTGGGGTAAATATTTGATTAGGAAGTGTGTGGGTTCTTCAATTTCATATTATGAGCTAGTCAACTGGGCATCCAAGAACTGGAATTGCGTTGCTCCTCCCACTTTCTTGATGATTGGTTCTAGTTTTTTCATGGTTTTGTTTCTTAACCCTTCGAACTTAAAT
This sequence comes from Torreya grandis, assembly GCA_037957365.1. NCBI lineage: Eukaryota > Viridiplantae > Streptophyta > Pinopsida > Cupressales > Taxaceae > Torreya > Torreya grandis. The sequence goes on from JARHVA010000359.1 coordinate 1,243,911, forward strand.
TTCATCCAAGACAATGGTCCATGGTTCTTCAGGAACTCAGGATTATTTTCTTGTTTGTGGTCCCCCTTCTTTAACCTGTCCAAGGAAAAAATTCCAGATGCCCCTATGTGGCTCATATTTTACAATACTTCACCTGTGTTCCAAAAGGAGGAGAACATAAAATAATTGGTAAGTAGTGTGGGTTCATTTGTGAAGGTGGATGATTCCTCTCGGCTTATATTTTTCATAATTTTGGCCGTTATTGATCTGTCTAAACTAATATTCCATTCAACGACCATCCTCTCTCCTCATGGAAAATGGATTCAATTTATTAATTATGAAGGCCTTCCCTTTTATTGCTTTCATTTCAACCTTCATGGGCATCAGATAGTGAAATGTCCCTCTTGGGCTCAATGGGCCTCTTCTTTACACAACCATTAGGTTTGGAAAAAGAAGGAATGGGAGCTAGATCAAGAGTTTAGATGGATTAACCATGATAAGTTTTACCATCCTCCTTTGCTAGCTCATGATTGCGTGGTTCATTTGGAGGTTGCTTCTAAGGAGATGATGTTTCCTACAGCTTCATTAATCTCTCCTCACCTAATTGAGGAAGCTCTCACCCCTTCGAGGTCGTTATTTCTGAAGTTTCATGCTAATGTGGGAGCTAATTCCAAAAGGAAAGGGAGAAGAATGGAGGCTAAATTATTGAGAGTGGAAGAAGAGACCTTGGTGACTGATAGCTTACAAAGGACCATCGATGATTTTATTTCCTACCACGATAAGAGAAAGGTTGTTATTTATGGATTAATATTTAAAAATCCAAGTGGTGGGTCTTATTATTCTTGGTTTTCTTATTAATCATGAGTTTTCTTGGTCAGCTTTTGAAAGCCTTATTGATTTCCTATGTTACTCCTATCTTTTCATTTTCCCTTGTTCATGAGCTTCTTTTCTTAGAGGTCTTTGGGTTCATATTTTTTATGCTTTGATTAAGCTACCTTTTAGCTAATTTATGGTGTTTTTATCTTATTTATATGGATGTGAAGTGGCTATAGTTTGGTCTTTGAGACCTGTTATGAATGGAATGATGTTTTTAATGGTATCTATTGTTTGGGAGATTTGGGCCTCCTAGTTGTGTCTCAGACTAGTTCATATCTCCAGTAAAAGTGTTCCTCCAGTTCATAGCTCCAAATTAAAAGCATTTAACAATATGAAGACCTTTACTATGTGCAGAAGGGTGGAAGGTGTTTAATTTTTAGTGATCTTATATGAAGACACCATACATTGATATATACACAATTATAATATTGATTAGCATTATGGTGGTAGACATAAGAGAATTTTCATTCTTTTATGGATTATATCACATGGAAAGAGTGGTAAAGGAGATATAAGTGATATATTCATGGGTTTGTTGCATTATTGACCACTTATATAAGGATCTAAAAATATTTGTGTATGATTATAGTGTTGGGCCTATGATTACTTGGTGTTGATTGGACATGTAGGTATAACCATCACTCTATGGGATGAAAAGAGACTAATAGCCCATTTATGTAATATGGATTTGTATAAGAGGAAGAGGAACTATTATATCCTAGAATGTTAGAGGATCATACATGTATTGATGGTGGAGTACATCACTTGGAAAACATATAGAGACCACCTAGGTTGGGTTGAGTATGCCATATAATTATAATGTATTAGGATGAATAGGTGATACCAATGTTGGTCCTGAGTGTATCATGATTAATTTTAGTATGAGAGAGAATTTAGATAATTTACATTCACACATGGCATGCCAAAACCATTGTCATATGGAATAGGTCATGGAGATACCCCTAAAGGGTAGGCAGATGATGGTACTATATTTTTAGGATCAAGTATTGATAAATAATAAGGAAAACCACCAGATCCCTCATAATCTAGTTGTCAATGATGTTTTAATGAATGAGGCATGGAGATCATGGTGCGCTAAGGCACATTAAAAACCAATAATCAACCAACAACTAAGGAGGAACTAGATGATTCAAAAAATTATTCTTAGTACTACATAGGTTCTTAGGATAAATAGAAGAAGATGGACCAAAGAAGATTTAAGTAGGAAGGGGAGAGAAGGAATATCTTAGATTTCATATCATCAAAAATTCATGGGACAAGGACTAGAAGTAAGGGGGTCTAGGTGAGAAATTTATATACATAATTTTTGTGTTTCGTATTAATGTTTTTAGTAAATTGAATATTTTAATTTAATTTTATAATGACAGTGAGGGATTAAATTCTTATCATATTGGGCATGGTTGAGAGACTAACCAAATGCATACTAGAAGATATTTTGCTGAGGGAGATAAATTTGGTGCAGGGAGACATGCCCCATTTTCAATCTAGTGACTAAGGCTTGTGTTGCATATAATTCTACATGTAATAGTTAAGGTTGAGGAGATGAGTGTGGAGATCATGTATAGAGGATCAAACATGCATATCTTATCATGTGGCTTTATTAGAATCAAATATTGAAGAGAAAGATAGATATAAATATTAGGTGTGGATTCCCCCACATTGAGGTGATGGTTTCACACAAAATATCTATGTCGATTATTTATAGCTACATAGTGCTAAACTAAGGCCTTGAAAAAGAACGTGAAGTATTAGGAAATAACCTCAAGGTCTAGTTCTATTAATAGGACACAAATGAGGCTATGAACTCACATGTCTAAATGGTATTTTACCTCATTTTATAGGAAAGAGAGGAGATGAGACCATTCCCCTACATCGAGACAAGATTGTTATAGGCCATGCTACCAAGTTATGTGTTTCTTATTGTATTTAAAGTGTCTAATGTATTTTGTATCATGTTTAAAAGGTGTCAAATGTGTGAATTTACATGTGAAATGTGTGTGCTCTAAAATAATCACAAATTAGACTCTTAAAAATAAATATTTAAGAAAAAATAAGAAGTAATATTTGATGAATAAATAAAGATGGTAGAGAAATCATAACATACAATTTTACATTCCAAGACAAAAAATATATAAATAAAATGAATAACAAGGAATAAATTATTGCATTATAACATGGAATGTATTATTAATAATAATACATGTGTGAATAATTTCATGAAAATTTATAGACATTTGAAAGAAACAATAAATATAGAGAATTAAAGGCACATATAATAATTAAATTAAGCAAATAGAACCTTACCCACTATTTCTATTAGTTACAATGATTATGACCACAATAGTTTAAATATGTTTTGTAATATTCCCAATTTTGAACTTCTACATTTCTATATAAACAAGGGATATGATGTAGCTATATTACCTACCTTGAGCTGACAAGTGTTGTTTACATATCAATGGCAAAAAATAGGGATTTGATATATAAAGTATATATATGTATACAAATAGTTATGGGAAAGATATTTTCACAACAAAGTTTAATATCTTATTTACATTCATAAATAATGGATAAGAACATAATGAAAGATATGTGAAATACTAGGTAGCTTGAGAGTTTCTTTCCTAATAATAAAGTTGTATGGCACTTTCACATGAACATTGAAGTGTGTTTTCTCCTTGTCCATTATTGATGCAGGATAAGAATTGTTCTAGAAGTAATAATTGTTCTTATGGATTGAAAACAAAAAATTCCATAATTTATTTGAATAAAGGTTGAAAAAGTGCTATAAAATGGATTTGAACAAAAAATGGCATCTTCAAAGTAACAATCGATAATTGAAAAAGCATCTTCCATGGAAATTATATTCTTATTTCCACCGATACTCATGTGTTCTGCAAGATATAAGAATTAAATAAAATCATCAAAATTTAGAAGGCCAAATGCCTTTTTATGCATCTGGTATTGAGTTCTATATGTTCTTTGCACTACCCAAATGCATATGAGGCTTGTGTAAAATGTCTATTTTATTTTTGATGTAGTTACTACATTGACTACTTCACTTTACAATGACTGCAATTATGGGATTTAGTATAGCCATCCAGGTCTCCATCTCCTTATTTTCATGAATTTTCTTCTCTATATGCCAAACACACAAAAAAAACTTCAATATTATTTAGATTTTGTCTTATAGGATTTTCTCAACCTCAGTTTTTGAGGGGCAAATGCAACAAAGACTTGTCATCTGCTTTCACTCCTTGGATCCAAGGAAAGGCTTGGCTAAACTGCTCGATTGGTGGGCTCTAATCAGAAACCATATTCTATGTAAAAAATTATATTTGGTATGTAAGACCAGTTCTTGTGTACCATATATCAAACTCAAAATAATGAATAAGAAATTGACAACATAACCAACTGCAATAGCTATGGGAAATTTTTTGTGTAAAAATAAGGGTATTACTCCCAAAGTAAAGTGGGGAAAAATATAGAATATGAAAGTAATAGAAAGGAAAACCTTGCAACTGATTAAATCACTTGACATTAAATTTGTTGAAAAAATATATAATTCTACACAACAAATGTGACCTAATTTGTTTTTACATTGATCAAACAAATAGCTCCTAAAATTCTTAACGCATCTTTCAGCTTGAAACTTTCATAATTATCCACAATGCTTTTATAACCCAAATTTGAGGAGTTATCATTTATTTCATATTATTTTCAGATTACATATAAATAAAAACTACTACAAAACTAAAATTTTGTTTATTGGAATTTAGTGACAAGAATAAAATCAATAATGGAGATTTACAAGCTAAACCATTAATGACAGGAAATAATAAATACAAATGTGGAGAAGAATAAACATGAAACTCAATGAGACCCAAATAAAATTTTCATTCACACAAAATGGTTTGATTTACACTTTCTCGTATAATCGTTTATAAAAGCTTTTAAATGACCCATCACATTCCTCTATGACTCTTCACTCCTTATGACCTTTTGACTTCTTTTTGAAACTTCACATATCCATTTAATCCTTTTTATTCCAAATAATGATGAATAATACTACATATTATTGCCCTTTACCCTTGACTTAAAAGGTGTCTCATCCTGAGACACATAAAGACCTTAAAAATTCAAGTTTTTACAATTTCAATCCATTACAAATATATTTGAGAATCGAAACTACTCCTACTCCTACTCTCCACGACCTCTTTAACCAGAACTAGATTACCTCTAAAAACCCCAAATACATTTATAATCTAATGGAGTAAAAATGAACACTTTACTTTGTTTTAGACCTATTTTAATCTTTAACACTTTTGCCCAAATACAACCAAATTTATAAAATATTGAGAAACCTTAGTTTCAACAAATAACAATGAATATTTGTGTCATATGTTGGCCATGATGGAATAAATTCTTTCCTCTCTAACCAAAATAGAACAAGTTGTCTTCTTTATTTTTGCCAAACTATAATGCTCTACACACATCCCAATGAATCTTGACCTTCCAGCTTGTTATTACACCATGCAATGCATTTCTATTTCGTATCAATTTGCTAATGAAGATGATAGGCATGGTCTATGCATTGCCACCTACTAGCTTCAGCATCACCTTCACCAACTATGCATCTTATTATATTTATTGAAAGTTGTGACAGTCCATCAAACAACAATGTTTGAGGTTTTCTTGGAAATTATGATACAATTGCATTTAATGATATGGAGAATCACAATTTCCACTCTATTCTTTGCTACCAAGTAACGGTCTACATGTATGGGCAATCCTGCCACTAGCTATTATTGCAATAAGATTCTATTTCATGTAAGTGTCAATGTTAACCTTCACCTGACATAGATGGATAATTGAACTAGTGTAACTTTGTGAGAGCTCATGATATTATAGGGTTAGTTGGGTGAGCTGATGCTCTAGAGTCTCAAATAATTGTTTAATGAGATCGAATAACTGATCTTTAATGTCCATTTTTTAAGAGCACCACCACCATGAGAAGGATCATTATCCCCAACACCTAATTTTCACTAAAGCTCCTACTGAACAACACCAATGGCTCTCTTAGATTTTGAATCCTTAATGGCTTTGAACTACTATTGAGCATCGAGGTAAACTATAGAAGATGAATACTTATAGAAATGAATTCATGTCTCCTCCATAATAATATTCCATAGATATCTCTTACCTTTTCCTCCTGTGTGCTCTTTGGATTAGCCAACCATGAAACTATTGATATTGATATGAACTCAAATGAATCCCAATAGCCACACCATTGTTGCCTGTTATTTACTGGTAAAAATAAAATAAATAACATAGATTTACAAGCAAAACCATTAATGATGAGAAATAATAAATACAAACATGGAAAAGAATAAACATGAAACTCAATGGGACCCAATTGATATTTTCATTCACATAAAATGGCTTGATTTACATTTTCCTATATAATTGCTTATAAAAGCATTCAAATGACCCATCACATTCCTCTATGACTCTTCACTCTTTATGACCTTTTCACTTCTTTTTAACACCTCACGTATCCATTTTCTCATTTTTATTACAAATAATAGTGAATAATATTACATATTATTGCCCTTTACCCTGGCTAACATCATGACCCTATAAATAAGCTATCAAGTTCCAAATTTGGAGGAAAAACACTCCCCCTTTATTTGATCTACATACTAAATTTTAAGAAAGGTAGAAACCACCAACCAAAAAAAAAATAGCCCTGTATGTCCATCCAATCAAGTATATATAATGACATCTCTCATTCAATCAAGGCTATCCATTAAAAACCCTCTTAGACCCACCATGGTTATGCTTTTTCATGAGTTCTATTTGAAAATAGTAAAAGCTAAAAAATGAATTATGTTTCTAATTTTAGATTCACCTTAATATATATTGGGTCAAAATCACCAAATATTAAGTTCATTCAACTCAAGGTACTAGAATTAATTTTATATGTTGTCAATTACTAATTCAGTCATGTTAATTACATATCATGCATTCTATTCATATCTCAAGGGAGAAATTTTATTCCACTTTTGTCTACTGGTCATTTTTACATATCAGTGTATATATGATATATATAATGCATAGCAATCATTGTATTGAAGTTACATCATCAGACAACTCCAAGGTTTCAACTTTAATTCTGATATACCCAATGACCTAGTGATTGCTATTTAGGGCATGGAGTCTGATTGCATGATGACATATAGGGGTTCAACTCCACCTTAATCAATTATCTCCATCAATGGCGTGACACACCTGGGGAACTTACAATACATATTGGGGGCAAATGAAGTATATTGTTATAATTAATTTCCATATTTAACATTTATTATTTTCCACTCAAGCATGTTTGTATATAAAATTAGTTTCACATAATCTATGATTCATCATTTTTAATTCCAAAGATTCAGATCAACAATATCTTTTTTTATTTAATTTATATGTTTGACTTTGAAGTACATGATTATGTCACCTATTTTGTGGCTAGCACACACTTCAAAGTGGGGAATATAATAGCCTAAAATGTCCCCATGGCATTTATTTTATGCCAATTTAAATATCATTTTCACACATTGATTTGTGTATGACTAATATGGTTTAAATCAAGTAATATTGGTACTCTAGTCAACTTTTGTATCTCAAAACCCCCTCTTTATCTCCCCAAGACAAACTCCACTCTATCTTCTTGATCACATGGTCCTCATATATAGATTATAAAAATGGTCCTAAAAAATAGTCTCATTCATTTAATGGATGTGCTTATCCACCTTTTTTTGTATTTTATAATTCTAATCATCAATGGAATTGGCACCCTTGCCAATATTGTAAAATTTTAAATCAAAGTCACCTACACATATAAAAGTCCTATCATCTATTAACACATTAAATGAATATGAATTAGACATATAGCATTAAGCATATTATTATTACATAAAATATATATTATGTGATTTCAGTGCTCAGAATAATTTATTTGTTCTACTTCCTAGGGTCTAGTTGTTAGAGGGTGAGATAGTGGATATTACCCACTGATACCATATTGCAAGGCCCTAATATATTTTTCTTAACAATTTACATCATGGATTCAACTATTTTAGGTACACACCTATGTCCTAGCACAAAACTAAGGGAAGGTAATTGAAGAGAGAAACTAGGTGGATAAATGTAAAAGTTAGTTTTTTATTTTAAACAATTTGTTAGAATTAGAAGGTTATGATCTAGACCCTTGCTTGGATAAAACTTTAGGATCCTAGTAACATCCTCTGATTAAATACAAATTTCTAAGTAGTAGTTTTCATAATTCTAATTATTTTTTTCCAAGTTTATATTTCTACGATAAGTCTTTGATTACATTAGACACGAAGATATACCCTTTATATCTCTTTATATTTATTATATTGTAATTTATTTTATTAATTATACATTATTTTTGTATTATGCATATATTAAGAATACTTAAATAAATATAATTACATCATAGGCATCTCTATTGGGGTGAAACCCCTAAAGGTTCATCTCACATGTGACCTAAAAAACTATAGTATTTTCCTTCATTGATATTATGACACCTATGGGGAGGCATTACCTAATTTTTTTGGGGGCCTCAATTCTTAAACTGAACACTGAATGACAATGAGGATGACATTAACTGTGCAGAGTCATGGGCATCAACTTTGTTGACTAAATTATATACTCTAGTTCATCCAAATCATGGTGGAGTGCCTGATAGTAGTCCACTCATTCCATTTGCTTGATTTATGCCCTTCAATTTCTTGCCCATTTTTTAAGCACCTATGTGATCCCATTTTATCTATATGCAGTGTAATATGTATAGACATATTTTCTTAGATCTTTTCATTGTATTCATAGTTTAATGATATCGATGAGTATAACATGGATGAACATGTGTGCAATATTATCACACAATTTAACAATATGCCTATAACATATCTTTATAAACAAAAAAGATGTTTGACATTTTAGCTAATATGGTTTGATTACTAGACCTTTGTTTCTCAATGTAAGCATATTAGCACTAGGGAAATGATAATTCATTGATGAAATGGAATGGTTTTATTTATATTTTAACATGTAAAATTTTGAAATAAAACCAACCAAAGTGTTCTTGAATCATTAAAATATCGTACGGAGATGTAAATCCAACCTAAATGTGGTTGGATCATTCAATATTTATTTACAAGAAATGGTCCCATAGCCAACAAAGAAAACTAGCTAGAAATTATCGAAGAGAAAACCACTTAGCTTGAGATTTAATCCCTTCATGAAAATAGCTACCTAAAAATTTGATCAAAAAATTATTTTAAATCACATAACACTTTTTAAAGTTTATATCTACATTATTTGTGTAACATCATGGCCTACAAATTAGTGCTAGGTAGTTGTCACTTTATGTTATCTCAATGGTTGTGCACAAATGTTATTTTTCATGAAAAAAATTGGGTCTTTATTTGTTATTATATACCTCATTTATATTTGTGATGCCTTCTAATTATGTGCATCCTTGCATCATACTATCTTCTCATATAATAGTGTGCACTCTTATACTTGGTCAAAATTGGGGGGGAAAACATCATCCTATAAGGGTAAGTGCACGGAGTTGGGGAATAATTTTATGGAAAATTTAGGTAATGTAATCACATTAATAAATAATGCAATCAAATTAATAAATAATGCAATCACATTATTTAATTAATGTGATCACGTTATTAAATAACATGATCATGTTATTTAATTAACATGATCACATTATTTAAATTATGGATTAGTAATTACCGAGACATAATGTGATCACATTAATTTATAAAGTAATAACTTATTGTAAAAATAATAACGTGTATGTGTACATGTTATTTTGAACATCAAAGCAAAATTTTCAATGCAAATTCAAATAATGCTTACTTTTTATATAACACATTATACAATGTGTATATGTTGTTTTGTAATAAGACCAAAAACATCTCTAGAATCATGTGGGAGTTGCAAATGAAGGCAAATTTGGCCAGAAGCTTCTATTTACTACTCTAATGTTAAGTATAAAAAAATAAATTTAATAATATAAATGTAAAATTTAAATTTATTTTAATAAAAATAAGAAATTAGGGTCACTCAACATCTGATAGAGTTGGTCTCATAGCTTCACACCTTACAATTTGGAAAATAGTTTTTAAAAAACTAATATAGTCAAGATTTAGGCATTTTCAGGGTCTAGGTATTAAACCTAGATATTTTAGTACATAACTTTTTCAATTGATAACCATTTCTAGTAAACAAATAGTCATTTTTAGGTTTTTGTGCCTTTTGGATTGATTCTTGGCATTTATAGGAATCCTAGGTTTGTCAAAATTGAAGTTTGATAACTACTCACTTTAACTTGATCCAAAGTGGTGTGATTATGGTAGTGTAGGTCATATTGATGACCTTCACACATAAAATGACCGCTTTGTGTTAATTTCACTTATTCATCATCCCTCTCTCATCCTTGATCAATTCTTACTCATCTCTCATTATCCCTAATCACTCTCTCATCATTACTCATTGGCCCTAATCATTCCCTCATTGACCCTCACTATCCCTAGTCATCTTTAATCACTCCCTTATCATCCATAATCACTCCTCCATTGACCCTCACTATCCCTCATCATCCCTAATCATTCCCTCCCTATCCTTCATCATGCCTAATAACACTTTTTTCATCCCTCATCATACCTAATCACTTCCTCATCCCTATTCACTCCCTCCTCATCACTAATCACTCCCTCATTGACCTTCATTGTCTCTCATCATCTCTAATCACTCAGGTTTATCATCCTTAATCACTTTTTAATTAATTATCACCATCCCTCATCATCCTTAATCACTCCCTCATCATCCCTCATACTCCCTAATCAATCTTTCTTCATCTCTCATCATTACTAATCATTCCTTCATTGACACTCACCATCCCTCACCATCCCTCATCACTCCATCATTGACCCTCACCATCCCTAATCGCTCCTTCATCATTTTACATAAGTATATATTCTAAATATAGCTTTGATTCTAATCATATGTTGTTTGATCTATTATTATAGAAATTAAATCTTTTCTAGGACTTGTGTTGTCAATACCCATTTGTGATAGTCAATTTTATTATTGAATGAATTAGATGATCTTCCAAATTTGTAGTCAAGTAACATAAGTAGTAACACAAAATAGAGTCTAAATTTTAGTTCATAAAATTATCTTTATTGTGTATTTGACTAGATGAAACTTTATTCAGTTCCACCTTTGGTAGTTTGGTTTAAAAGATAAAAATTAAACACAAATCTCTTATATAATTTTTGAATTCTGAGAAGATTTAAATCAGATGCAAAGTTATTTAGTGTTTTCCATTCCTATATGACTTGAATCTTGGTTAGGTTCACACATGCACTCCTTGTGTGTGTAATGTGTTCCAAATATTTTATCTCTTGCATTAATAATGAACATTTATTCATGTTTTCGTAAAAATATGTTTCTGCAAAATGTGAAACACTAGTTCAACTAGTTCAACATGGTGTAGATTTTCATCCCTTATTTTTTAAAGATTAAGATGTCATCAAGGTAGATTAAAAAATGACATAGGTAAATGGCCTAAGAATGTCAATCAACATCTTGAAATGAATGAATTCATTACATGAGTTAACCTAAAAGGCATAATTAACTAGTCAATCAATCCTTCCTTTGTTTTAAGACTATATTCCAAATGTCTAAAGGTTTAACATGAATATGATGATACCCAAACTTAAGATCAATTTTGGAAAAGACTTCTACACCATGTTTATGGAAAAAAAATGCCTTAATATTTAAATGAGGATAATAGTTCTTCACTTTAATCTTCTTAAGATTTTTTTAATTGATTCACAACTTTGGCACAAACACAATTAGGCTTCTATAAAGAAATGATTTGGGCATGATGTGTCCATTATCCATGATTTCATGGATCTACCACTTGATCTATTCATTCTATAAAAATGATATGGTGTATAAATAGGTTTGAGGTAGAGGTAGTTAAGGGATCAAATCAATAGTATTGTTTAGTGTACACTATGTAGAAACTTATTTAGGTGACTAAAAGATATCTTTGTATTCATATATTTTATGGTTCAATTATTTTATCTTGGTTATTGTTGGATAAACCACATTATGATATGGTAAAATAAGGACGTTATTACATTTACTTCTTACCATTAAGAGTATACTTATTACTAAAACTGACAAGATTCTTGCACTTCCTGGCATTAATGACAGAAATCTTATGAACTAACTACTATATATGGTATTTCAAATCATGACAATCTATCACAAAATTTCAAGGATTTACTTCATAGACTACATGTCAGTAGTAAATATATGGTTGACCACATGTAAAACATCACACACCTCTAATGGTGAGATGTCACAAAGGATTTCATCTTTAAAAAGTTTGATTTTGTACACCAAGTGACACTATTAGGTGATCCATTTCTCAAGGCCTACACTAGACCACACACTAGCGTATGGTTATGGATGATGTATTTAAGTTCAATTTTTGAAAATATGCTTTAGGAGAAATTATATTCTTTTGACTTCCATTAGAAATGATGAAGTGTATTAACTCACCATTGATCTACATTTATTAATGAAACAATATTTTTAATTCATATAATTTATGGTTAGGGGAAGTAGATATATTTTTAGTACTGACCATATCATTATGTTCATAATCTATTATCTACTTACCTTTTTATAGTGCTAGATAACTTGTACCTACTTCTAAAGATGTGAAAGTGGCTCATAGTGTGACACTCTTGATTGGATTGAATATTGAAGTTATGAATTAAGCACCAATTTCTAATCTTGGACTAATTGTTCTAATCATTTGAAAATTATTTTCCACTCTCTAGGATGATGACTCAATCAATAGACATACAAATAGATGGCCTTCAATGTAATTATTTGGATCATAAAATGCCCTCATATGTAAATCAATTGATTGGTTTCAGGGAATCACATAGCTTGGTGATCCTCATGTATTTACTACCCATTTTTGGTGCTATGGTGGTTTTACTTCTATTTTTCTGGCTGATTTTCAATTGTGAATTACATCATTTCTAATAATCCCATATTTTTTCATAGCTGTTAAATATTTATGTTTCAAATTTTCCTCCACATAATTTTGATCACTATGTCTTATATTTTATGATAGCACTCAACTCTCCACTTGTGGATCCTTACCTTGTTAAACCCCCAAAAATACCACCATCAAGGTATTGGATGGAGTGATTAATGATGAGGAGGGATGAGGAGGAATTGAGTAGAGATTATGAGGGACTCAATAGGGATGATGAGGGATGGTGAGGGTCAATGAGGGAGTGATTAGGGATGATGAGTTATGGTGAGGATTAATGAGGGAGTGATTAGGGGTGATGAGGGATGAGGAATGAATTATTAGAGATGATGAAGTGTCATGAAGTAATGATTAGGGATGGTGAGGTGATGCAGGAGCATCACTACCCAATGTAAATAGTGATATAGTTTACATGTTTTGAGTCTTTAGAAGATGGTCAAGGTCATAATAATTCTATAAGAGTCTTTTTAAGTTTATATTTTTGTGTTAATTTTGAATTAGAGTTGTATTGGACCTTCCCACCAAATATTTCATTTGAATTTTTGAACTTTCATAGAGACTTCAATCTTGTTTCAATAAGTCCAACATTGAATTTGGTGTGGTTAGAATTTAGTGAGGAGTTTATGATGTTACAAAACATATACATAAACTCATATTTGAGAAATATGTTCATATTTGAGTTAGTTGAAGACACTCTCAACATACAAAAGAAGTTAGAATTTAGTTTAGATGGTTATTTGGTAATAAGAGTCTTTTCCATTTCTTGTTTTATATTCAAAGTCTGATTCAAGAGAGAAGGAGGGGGTAGGATTAAAAAAATTAATTTAAATAACCCAAAAAAATTGAATAAAGACAAGTTTTGATTATTTTCAGACAAGAAATCAAACAAACCCTGCATCTTCTTGAATATGTGCAAAGATAGTTGACAATGTGCATGATCAATGGTAAAAATAATTGGTAACAAGTTATTTATGATATTGGTGTGAGTGGTAAGTTGAAAATAAATTTTATTTGATGGTGATAATATAATTTATGATTTGATTTTCAAATCTTTTAAATGTTGAAATTACAAACTGTATACCCTATGCTTTTTACGAACTGTGCCTTGAAATTTGAGTGAAGGTCAGAGTCTTATGGAAGAGGAGATTATGTTTGGTGGGATTTTGGAACATATGAGTAATTATTAACTTGAAATAAAAATTCATTAATAATATATAAACATTGTATGTTGTTATTCTACTAAGGACATTCTGTGTTGAACAACACAAACTTATTTTCTATGAGCAAAAGTTTTGAGTATAAATCTGTGTGAGAAGGTATATGAAAGTATTTGAGTGAAAATTAAAATGAATATGTTGGTTAGATGATTATCATATGAAATATAAATTTTATTCTTTCAATTATCTTTCATATATTTGGATGAGTAAAAAGAAAACTAACACAATCCTATAGTCATCAAGAAACTTAACACAGTCAAAGTGGTATCCCATGAAAATTGGAAAATAGAGTGTTATAGATAGAAGGAATTGATTATTTAAAGTTTATAAACATTTTGAAGAGGATTTTAAACCTTAATTTTGGTTTGGAACCATTTTATGAACGAATTAGAACAAATAACCTCTTCTCAAATTACTGCAAACCTGTGACTGAGTACAAACTATATTCAAATTTGGTTAAGTCAATCTAATGTAGCTTAAAAAGGGAAATTTAACACTTGGAAAATGTGAATAGGGTAAACTCATACATAATACAATAGTCACAATCATTGGAAATGCCTTTGGAAGATTGAAATTTCATTTTAACCCTTCTCAGGTCTATAAAAGTAGTCCAAACCCTGTATTAGGGTTTTTACTTTCAAAGTGAGTTTTAAGTGTCAATAATTCATGAAATTTGGTGATTTTTTTTTTTAAACATGAAAAAAGAGAATATAGTGTTTTAAAGTTGTGTAAGTATGTATAAGTATGGATGGGGGAGGACTATGTGGTAGATAGGGTAGAAAAAAATCTAAAGACCTAATCTAAGAGCAAAAAGAGCCAAAATAGTTATTAAATAGTTGAAAAAGCATGGGAATTTTTGAAGAGATGGGAGAGATTAGAGGGTATCCATAAATGAGGTTGATTTTATTATTTGAGTTCATAAAGGACCATACCAAGGAAATTAGCCTAAAAAAGGCTACAAGAAGAGTCTATGACAGAGTAAGAGGTAGTGTATGATATGAGGATTGTGTTGAGAAGTTAATTAGGTTTGAGAAGAAGTTAGAGAGGAATAAAAGGATTAGAAGGAAATTTTTTAGATCCCTATTAAATCTTAAGGAACTAGATACAATATTTAATCCAAGTTTTTGTAAAACATAAAGACTGGTGAGGGGGATAGTCTTAAAGTACGAGAGATTAAATGCATTGAGTAAGCAGAATAGAATGAAGAGTTTAGTGATACCATATAGAGTGTGGTGGAGAATAAATAAAATGAAGATGTGAATTTGAAATGTATGCAGGGTCAAAAGATAGAGATCAATCAAGAAAATACAAAGTGAAAGCTAGGTGGATATTGGTAGAGAGCTTGGACAAGCAGACTATGCAATAGGGCTCTACATCATAAGGGATGGTGAGGGGAAATGATGGAGTGATTAGGAATGATGAGGGAGAGATTATAAATGATGAGTAATGGTGAGGGTTAATAAAGGCATGACTGAGGACAATGAGGGATGAGGAGGGAGTGATTAGGGATGATGAAGCGATGATTAGGGATGATGATGGAGTGATAAAGATGATGAAGGATGGTGAGGGTCAATAAGGGAGTGATGAGGGATGGGGAGGGATGAGGAGTGAGTGATTAGGGATGATGAGGGATAATGAGTGTCAATAGGGGAATAATTAGGGATCATGAGGGAGTGATTAGAGATGACTAAGGACAAAGAGGTTTAATTAAGGAGTGATTATGGATAATAAATAATGATGAGATAGTGATTAAGGGTGATGAATCATGAGTAGGAAGTCATCAGGGATGAGGAAGAGATGATGAAAAAGTGAAATTAATACAAAGTGGTCATTTGATGTGTGTAGGTCATAAATGTGACCTATGTTACCCTAATCACACCACTTTGCATTAATTTCAAAGTGATTGGTTTGAAAAATTAAATTTTGACAAACATAAGACTCCTAAAAATGCTAGGAATCAATCCAAAAGGCACAAAAACCTAAAAAATGACTATATGTTGACCAAAAATGGACATCAATTGCAAAAATTATGTCCTAAAATCCCTAGGTTTAATACTTAAACCTTGAAAATGCCTAAGTACTGACCAAATTGGATTTTAAAAATCTATTTTTCACATCATAAGGTGTACAACTATGAGACCAACTCTATCAGATGATGAGTGACCCTAATTTCATATATTTACTAAAATAAATTTAAAGTATAAGAAAATAAATGTAACAATATAAATGTAAACTTATACTTAGAGTAGTAAATAGAAGCTTCTGGCAAAAGTTGCCTTCATGTGTGTTACCTTTTGAGTCGCTTTATTCAAATTTTCATGAATTTTCCTTAAGCAAGAGTCAACTTATCATTTTACCCTTATTGGTCATACCTTTGTTTATTAAGTCAGCTGTTTATTTTTTAAAAATTCACCCACTTATCATATTTTATGTGTAAACTTTCCAAAGAATTGAACCTTTGAACTTGAACCATTCTCGGAGTTCAAGAGTTCAATGGTTCAAGAGGTTCAATGATTCACTATTTCTCAAAGTGATTTTTTTGTCCCTTTTTATATTTCAATTATGTCTTTGAACCTTCTGATTGAACTTAAACCCTTTGTCGAGGTTCAAGAGTTCATTGGTTCAATAGTTCAATAGTTCAAGAATTCAATACTCGATGTTTTGTAAGGAGTCATGTTCACTCAGTTCCCTTGTATAAATTAATGTATCATTGAACCCACTGATTGAACCTCATAGAGGAGTTTAAGAGTTTAACAGTTCAATGGTTTACTTTTTCAAAATTCAAAGTTTCTTGAAAAGTCATATGACTATTAGTCAGCCTGTGTAGTTCATCTTGTATCTTTGAATCTCAAAATTGAACCACATTCCAAAAGTACAATGGTTCAAAGGTTCAATGACTATACTCTCATATCGCCCTGAGGCTTTCTCTAAGTTAAAATTAGCCAAAAATTTGGAGGAAAATATATCCAAAACTCATTTTAAAGTGGAAAATTTTGAATTTTTGTGAAGTTATAGATAATCATTACTCATCAAAATTACACGTAAAAAAATGCTTACCATTAATGCATATTTCAAAATTCATGTCTTATCAAGCATTCTTAGCATGCATTATTTCGGTTTAATTATTTGACCTGGTTAATGTCTGTATCAAGAGAGAACAAGTCAAATTTAGCAAACAAACATACTGGGTGATGCAAAGGAGAACAACACAAGTGGTATAAGATTTTTGTTACTCATATTCATAGTGATTTTGAATACATTTAAGGTGAGATCTACTCTTACTATAAGTTGTTTCCATTACTTGGTTGGAAAGAAAAATGCATTTGAGTTTCTAGCATTGTTTAAGAAGTTCAAAACATTTGTTTTTCATTATATCCTCCAACATGTAGCCATGAAATCTACATGTCTTGGTTACAAGCATGGTCTTGGTCTCATCTGTTCTCTTCCTAAAAATGGGGACACTTCCCTGGTTTAATATGACTTAGAAGATTTTAGGGAAAGGGCTAGAAATCCTGTGCCAAATCTTATGATGCAGAAGATAGTAGAAAGTGGTTTGGTCAAATATGTGGCCTTTCCCATGGCTATACAATGCCTCAAATTAGTTCTAGAATGCATGGATAGATATGAACCTCAAAATAGGTGCATCAAAATTATAGATAGTAATGTTTTACTTCATATCAATAGACAAACCCTAATGTCTGTGATGAGAATTCTGCCCAAGGAACCATATTTTGACCTTAATATTACCTCTTCCTATAGTTATTTTTCAATGAAGAAAGCAATTTATAAGAGCGTGATTGCAATGAATTGGTTATTAAATTTCAAAAAAGGGGGTTCAAGACTACCCAGATCATTGACTAGAAATCACATTATTCCAAAAATATAAGATATTATGGTGTTACTACATAGGCTAAAGGGTAATACTCAGGCATATTATTGGGAAGACTGGATGTACTTTTTCATACAAGTGATCCTCTAAGGAGAGCAATATGTGGACTGGGTAGAA
This sequence comes from Torreya grandis, assembly GCA_037957365.1. Taxonomy (NCBI): domain Eukaryota; kingdom Viridiplantae; phylum Streptophyta; class Pinopsida; order Cupressales; family Taxaceae; genus Torreya; species Torreya grandis. Next base: position 1,262,194 of record JARHVA010000359.1, read on the forward strand.
ATTACAGCTAAATGTTTACATCTGGGTTGAAGTAATTGTTGTGGGAATAAATATTTTTACATGTCCTCGTACCTCTTCTATTGCTTGGCATCTACAAGATAATGGGTAGGGTTGCCTCATGCACCCTTGTTTGAGGACAACAAAATTTATGATTATTATTCACAATTACAAATGCATAATTGTTATGAAAATTAAAAGAGGATTAATAATGTTTTTACCAAAAGAATGACTTATGAATTAGCAAACATCAATAAGAGGATCTCTGATGAGGTTATTCAACTGATCAAGATTTATGGTAGTTTCTTTATTCAATTTTCCAAGTTCACTTATATCAAAATTGGGGGTTTTGATGGTAAACCTTTGAGGTTACTTAGGTATGTTTTTGGCCATTTCGTGTTGATAAAAGTTTGTAAACAATTAGCACATGTGGATAAAAAATTCCCAATGAAAAAGAAACCTGGTATATCTTTTCCCATTAAACTTAGATGTTATTCATGTCAGTCAGTATCTGATGCTTTGAATTTGGAAGTAGATTTTAAAAAAATTAATTTTTGGTGCTTTATGGCCAGATCCCAATTTGACAGTAAAGGTTTTGCCAGGGATAACTTAGATCTTGGAATAGGGTTTTCACATATTCCTCAATTAGAGGATTATTGGGAAGACTGTTCAGATGAATTCGAGGTCAGAAGAAGACTGTGGTCTAGGTTCTCCCTAGGACAAATAATTACCCTTAATTTAAATATGGACATTTCTAGAATTTTTGATAATGAAAAATAGGTGACTGATCTTCAATATGAATAGATAAAATAATCACCTATTCTAGAAATTGACTAGGATAAAAATGAAGAAGATACGATTGAGGTTAAGACCCTCTTGGTGATGAGGAAAACTGAGAAATAGTTGAGGGAACAAAAACTGGGGGGGAGCTCAAAATAAAATTCCTTAGTAATGTACATCAATAGTTGAATCACCAGTCCCAATAAGATCCTTTAACCAACTTACTGTTATCTGTGATGTAGGTACTTCCAAGTCAAAAACTGAAAGGGATCTTGTTATCAAGGAATCCAAAAAGGCCCTTACAATTGTTTTGCCTCCTCATGCCACCAGATCAAGGATGAAAAGAAAAAAAAGAGTCAGATTCCTAAAAAATATTTGTGGATTTAAATTCTGAAGAGGCTTTAGATGAAGCAATAGGTGATAAAGAATATGATTCACTAATGGTAGAGGAGGTTAGTGCAAAATAACAAATAAATATTGCTTCTAATTCTACTGACTTGATGATTATTTCAAATGTGCCTTCTGATCAATCAAGTCTTGATAAAGAAGTCTTAGCTTCTGCACCCAAGTGGCTGGAAAGCTCAATCAGCAATAAAATAAAAAAAAGTACCATTTTCTTTGCCTTTGAAAGACATGGTGAGTAAATGTTTAGAAAAAACTCCTAAATATAAGAAATTAAAAACAACATCCAGTGTAGACGTCGACCTTAACATAGGGAACTAGAGTGTAGAAATAGCCTAACCAAGAACTAACAAAGAAGTTCAAGATCCTATAGTTTAGGATTTTACAATTGAAAAGATAGATCTTGGGACTACATCACGTGCTGCAGATGTACACCACCTTGAAGAATCCACCCAAAGGATAGTTAGTCAAACCTAAAAGGATGAAAAAGACAAAAAGGAGTTGAAGTAGACCTTGTGATCAATGATAGAGTACATTGATGCCAATCATAATCTAGATCCATAACCTATTGCTTAATTACCCCTATCATTCGATCCAAAATCACCTGTCAATCAAAAGATGTTGGATCAAATACATAGAAGCAAAATGGTTGCCAGAGTATTTGATGATTGGTTAGATGTTCATCAAGAAAGGTACAGAATACATTCATAAACTGAAGAGTGTATATGATTTAACCATAATTACTATTAAAGATTTGAAGACACAAAATGCTCTATGGATAAAAGATGAAGGCAAATGGGTGAGTGTCATGAACCAAATTGATGAGGTACAAAAGTATGGAATAGCAAAGTTTTTTTCAAAAAATAATTTAATAGATTTGGATGAAGATATACTGTATGTAAGTAAGAAAAACATTGAATGGAGGAAATCAGTATCCTGACAAGGGCAAATTGAAATCACAAAAATGATCAAAGAAATTACTGAATTTACTCAATCATTACAACATGATCTACAATGTATTGATGTGAAATACATAAAGGATGATGGAAAACCATAAAAGGACATTAATACTATGATTAAATCCTTCAGGGAAAAGATCAACATTATTAAAGAAAGTGACAACTTATGAATCAAAAATTTCTCTCAGATTTCAAAAGTAGAGTCACTTAATTGTCACTACATCGACACACTCCCAGAGCACGCGAAGAAGATGGGGAAAATTTAGAGGGAAGAAAAAATCTGGAAGGTAAGGATAAAGCACATCAGTATCCCCAATCTCTCGAAAATCTAGGAGTTTGTTACAACATTTCAGGAGTGGAAAGCTCAACATGCCTACCCAACCAAACACAACAAATCTGGAGATTCTAATCCGTCACTTTACCCATGATCTTACTTACATAATTTATTTTATTTAGTTATTCAGTTGGTTTTATGTTTAAAAATTAATTTTTAAGTGAATTTGTAAAAAACTAAATCCTGTATGGGTTAGAGTTACTTTAACTCTGGTTTAGTTTGAAATATTGGTTAAATAGGGCAGCTATATATATTTTGAGTGGTTAAAAAAGTGGGGGGATATAGGGAGAATAGTGAAGAAAAGAAAGATAAGAAATTTTAGAATTGAACTATTATTTTTTATAATATATATGATGTTTGTCTAGAATAGTTTTCATCTGTGAATGAAAAGGAGAATTAATTACTACATACTTAGATCTATCCATTTGAGTATTTGAAATTAGGTTTTCTGTGTGAAATCTTTTTTCATATGGTAATTACTCTTTCACTAGACAATTTATTGTATGTGTTTTATCATTTATTTATGCAACAATATATATATATATATATATATATATATATATATATATATATATATATATATATATATATATGATTGTTATTGAAGATATAATCTATGTATTCTATTACCCACTGCTGCTATAGAAAAATATATCGCATTCATAACATGATTATGTATGGATGTTAGTTAGCCTCTAAGCACTTTCTAGTTAAAAGTGTATTATGATGATTAGAATAATTTGAATTCATTGAAAATCTTAAAGGGAGCTATACCTTAATTTAGAGGGGAAATATTCTTGATAATTCATCCATTTGTTGTTTAACTTATTTGTTCTTGAAAGAAGAAGGGTATAGAGTCAAAATAAAATACTTTTAGACAAGGATAAATCTATTAGCCAACAGTTTTTGGTGACTCTACTAGGGAAATGAAATTAAAATATTTACTGAAAGATTAGTCACCTTAATATGAGGCAACAATGGTGCTTCCACATGAAAATATAATTCTTATTTTACAACCTAATCTTGGTTTTCAAGACAAGCAAGAAGATATAATTGGTTAGTTAAATACTATTGCTTAGCGTACTCATCAGAATATTGATGATTATAGGAGGGCAAGTAGAGTATTAGAAAAAGAAGAAGAATTAGCACATAATTTGAGATTGTTGTTATTAAGTAAAGAAGGAGGCAAGCATGAAATGCAAAAATAAATCAAACCCCTTAAAGTGTGAAGAGATTAAGAACAACATAGAATTAATAACTACTTATTTAGTTATAACATCATAAGCTAGATTCTAGAAGATACACAAGGTCTTTGAGAAGAGAGGGAATTGAGGATCTTACTTTTCAAACATTGAAAAACCTAAACTTTTTTTATATTCCTAATCATGTTAGAAAAACTAGAAGTAGACCTTCTAGCCCTCCTAAACCCTCTACATCCTCTGTCTGTCAAGCCTTCACTCTTTCTGGTACTATCTTTCTTTCTACCATAAGTTTTCTTGTAATGGCCCAACCTTGGGGAGCAGCCATAAGACCTCTAAATTTAGGGGTCAACCTGAATCCTTTGCCTTAAAATGCAAGGGAAAATTTACCCAAATTTAATGGAGATGGAAGACAATCATCAGAGGAAATTTTGAGTGCCTTTGCAGTAGCATGTGGTGTGTTGGGTGTGCAACATCAAGATGTGGCCATAAGGCTTTTTTATGCAAACTCTAACCAATATTGTAGCACAATGGTTTTATCATCTAACTAATTCCTCAATCACAAAATATAATGATATGAAAACTATGTTTGAATACAGGTTCAAAAGCACAGAAGATGAACATTCCCTTCTTGCTTAATTGACTCAGCTCAAGAAGGAGATACATGAACCCATGAAGGAATTTATAGCCAAAATTAATAGAATTGTGCACAAGATTCCTACTATTAAAAAGCCAACTTATGAGAATCAGAAATATTTTTTTATTAATTCTATGCCTCTTGATATAAGTTTTCATCTCAGAAGAGGTGTAATTATCGATTTATCAGCCGCACAATCCTTGGCAGTTGGGTTAGAAGATGATCTTATTATGACTGGAAAATGGAAGAAAAAAGTCCAAGTACCTAATGCTCAACCCTCATCCTCTACGGATCTTGTGGTTCAAATACTAGTCAATGATATGATTGCCTTAAAAAGACAATTACCTAAGATTGGTACTTCATTCCAACAACCATATCAAGATATTAACAGGAGAAATTTTAATAAACAGGCAAATGCTGGTAAGACATTACCTCTTACATCAGCACAACCAAGGTTGACTATTAAAGCTCCTCCTGGAAGAGGTAACATGTGTGCCTTTCATTTGACTACTGATCATGATGGAAATTCTTGTTTGGAGATGCTTATATATGCTCAAATAACTGCTACTCAAGATGTGTTAGGAGAGGTTACTGAAGAAGAAAGGAACTTTGAGGAATTTGATGACTCTAAAATACATTTCCTAGAATATGAATCTGATTTAGAAAGAAAAGGTGAAATATTGGTTACTATTGAAGATCCTTCATGTGTTGTGCTTACTAGAAGTCAGAAGAATCCGAGATTTTCTAATACTCAAGAAGTACCCAGTAAAGGTAAGGAACCTTTTACTAGAACCTCTGATGCTAATCTGAAGACCCAAGAAAATAAATTATTACATAGAAATGATCATAAGACTTCTTTTGATATTTTAGAATTTTGTAAGTCTAAAAAGATTTAAATATCCCCTACTAAATATCTCAGGTTGAAACCCAAAGAACTTGATAAATTGATTAAATATGACAAAAATGGCCCTACACAAGTTGAATCTGAGAGTCAATTAAATATTAATATTGAGTCTCTCATCGCCCAATTGTTTACTTCTTCACCTAAATCACCCACTCATACTCCTAGAATGACCCTCAATTCATCTAATGATACCCCTTATATAGCTAATATGAAGCCCAACCCATTTTATATTTCTTTATTCATAAATGGTCATAAACTCAACAATTATATCATAGACTCAGGTGATTCTGATAATATAATGCCTTCTTTTATAGCCAAATCCTTAGGCTTATCCCTTACAAATTTTTTTGGTTTGATGTTACTCCATGGATGGCAAATAGATTTCCTTGCTTAGACAAATTAAAGATGCATGAGTTGCTCTTGCAGCCTATCTTGATAAAAAGGTGAAGTTGACTATTTTAGCAGCGGATATCCCTACTAGTTATGGGATATTATTGAGCAAAATTTTTTGCAAAGATTTGGGTGGACAAATTAAATTGGATTGGTCAAAAGCTACAATTCTAGTGGGAAAGTAGAAAGTTAAGCTAGAATCTGAACCTAAATGCAAGTTTACTATATACCCTTATGATGATCCTAAGTCTCATATTCTATTTGAAGAATGTGAATTTGATAACTATTTTCTCTCCTCTGAAGACTTAAAGGAAGAATTTGTGCCAAAGTCCATTTATTCAGATGATCTATGGACCATGAAATTTGATGGCAGTTGTGTTACCATTAATTCAGGAGCAGGAGTTGTGTTAATCTCACTTAAAGGTGAAATTTTCCTTACTCTTTCAATCTAGAATTTAAAAACACTAATAATACTATAGAGTATGCGGCTTTATTTCTTAGGTTAAATGAAGCTAAAAGAAAGGGTGTAAAGACGCTTAAGGCAAGAGGAGATGCTAAATTAATTGTCAAACAGGTAAGAGGCTTTTATAATTAAAAATGACAGATTGAGACATTACAAAAATAGAGTTTGAGATGAGATAGAAAATTTTGATGCCTTTTCTATTGAATCAATTCCCAGAGACCAGAACACGTGGATGGATTCTCTAGCAGTATCTGCTTCTCTTCTTCTCCCACACCTCGATTTTAAAAGTGATTCATATAGAATAGAACTAGTCTATCATCCTAATGTCTTAGATAATACTGAAAATTGGTAAAATTTTTGAGAATAATAAGCAAATTAAAAAATTCTTGAAGAATGCTGAGATGTTCCTAGAGACTATTTTGAAGGCTCTAAATTCAGTCCTGATCCAAGGATTAATTCAAAAGATGATGTAATTTAGTTAAAAAATTAAAATCCCTAAAGGATTGGTCTCTCTAGAACATTTATTCACTTGACAAGATGAATATATTAAAAGCAAACTTACTCAGAATCCTAACAAAGTGGAGGATTATGAAAAAATCAACATTAAGAGTGAAACTAATTCCAAATAGATCTCCATTAGTAGGTGTTGTTCACTGGAGGAGAAAAATGAATTAATTAATTTGTTGATTAAGTATAAGGATGTCTTTACTTGGTGCTATGATGGCCTTAAAGATTTTAGGTGTGGGTAGTTTCAACATCATATTCCTTTGAAAGAAAATGTAACTCCATTAAGATAGAAGTTGAGAAATTATAATCCAAAAGTTACTGAGGATATCTTTAAGGAAATTGACAAGATGTTGAAGGCTAAGATTATTTATCTAATTCATCACTCCATTTGGGTGGAAAATATTGTTCCAATATGCAAAAACAATAGAGAAATAAGAATTTGTGTTAACTTCAAGAATTTGAACTAAGCCAGTTTAAAAGATAATTATCCCTTGCCTATGATGGATCACATCTTACAAATGTTTCTAGGTTAGAAATGATGTTTATGCTAGATGGGTTCTCAAGTTATAACCAAATAAGTGTGGCTACAGTTGACCAACATAAAACTGCTTTCACTACACCTCGAGGAACTTTTTATTATAATTTTATGCCCTTTGGTTTGATTAATGTTGGTGCAAATTTTCAACGGGTGGTGGATTCATCCTTTAAAGATCTGAAAGATAGAATTATTGTCATTTATCTTGATGATTTGACTATTTTCTCTAAAAAAAGGAGGATCATCTGAAGGATCTGGAGACCATTTTACAAAGGTGCTAGAGTCATGGGATATCTCTTAACCCTAAGAAGTCAAATTTTTGTGTTACAGAAGGGAATTTATTGGGACACCTAGTTTCAAAGGACATAATCAAGATTGACCTAGAAAGAGTTAGATCAATACAATAGCTAAGTCTCCCTTTTAATATGATTGGAGTTAAGTCTTTCTTTGGCCAGATTAATTTTCTCAAAAGGTTCATTCTTGATTTTGGTGAGATTACAAAGCATATTATGGGAATGATGAGTGAAAAACAAGCATTCAGATGGATTGAAGCTGCTAAAAAAGCATTTGAAAATATTAAAGATGTGATTGCATAAACACCCATTTTGATAAATCCTAATTTCCAAAAAGATTTTGTTATTTACTATTATACTTCAGAACATACCATGTTTGGTATCTTGTTACAGAAAAATGAATTGAATGTAGAAGCCTCGATAGCCTTTATGAGTATTCCTCTCAAGAATCATGAACTTAAATATTCTTTGGCTGAAAAATAAGCTTTTGTTGTAGTAAAGGTTGTTAAACAATTTAGATATTATATAATTCATTCTCATTCAGTTTTTTTTGTTCCTAATTAAGCCGTGAAAAGCATTCTGACTCAACATGATGTTGGGATGAATAATAGAGAAACATGGGTTGCTAAAATTCAAGAATATGACCTAGAAATTAGGCCAACCAAATAGCCATAAGTAAAGAAGAAGAAGAAAAACTTCCTATTGTCCTATTAGTGAGCTTATAAGATCCATGGTTCCTAAACGTAGTGAACTATCTTACTTATGGAGACTGTCTCAGTTACTTATCCCCAAAAGAGAAAAGGAATCTTAGGTTAAAAGCAACAAAATATGTCATTTGGAGTGATGTCCTATACAAAAAGGGATTAGATGGAACCTTTCTAAGGTGTGTAGATAAGGAACGACAATACAAATTATTGGAAGTTTTTCATAATGAATCCTGTGGTGGACATTTCTCTTCTTAAATCACAACATTCAAAATCCTTAGAAATTGTTATTATTGGCCAGGTATGTTCAAAGATGCATATAAATGGGTGGCTAATTGTGAAAAATGCAAACTGTTTTCAGGAAGACCACAACTTGTAACATTGCCTCTGAGGCCTGTCGTTATTGAAAAACTTTTCAAATAATGGGGATTAGACTTCATTGGGCCTCTTTCACCTCCTTCAAGTGCTGGACATACACACATTTTAAAAACAATGGATTATTTTATGAAATGGGTTGAAGCAACCCCTGTGAAGAGAACCATTTCAGAAGTGATATATAATTTTCTTAAGGAAAATATACTGGTACATTTTGGTGTTATTCAGAAGCTTGTGGAATACAACGCTACCAATTTTTATTCAATAGAACTTACTTCATTTTGCTATGAGCATAGTATCTCTCTTTTTCACTAATCAGATTATTACCCTCAAGGGAATGGACAAGTGGAGTCTAGTAATAAAAATATGATAGCCATCATGAAGAAATTGGTGAGTGATAACCCCAAAGATTGGCATAAGAAACTATATGAAGCACTCTGGGCTGAGAGGATAACCCCAAAAAGAGCAATAGGAATGGTGCCTTTTGAGCTAGTTTATGGGATATGAGCATAGTTATCATTACCTCTAGAATTATTTGCAGCTAAATTACAAAATTTTATTGAAGATCAATACTTTCAAGATTCTTTAGAGAAAAGAGTAATGTACTTAACTAAGATTTATGAAGAGAGGAATGAACTGGTTGATCATATTACTGCTCATCAAGGTAGGGTTAAAAAAAATTTTGATCAAAAAACTAGACCTAGAAAGTTCATGGAAGGAGATGAAGTATTGATATGAGATATAAGAAGAGAACCTAAAGGAGCACATGGAAAATTTGATTCAATTTAAAAAGGGCCTTTCAAAATTCATCAGGTACTAGGTCTTAATTCTTTTAAATAAGAATATCTGGAAGGAGTTATTTTACCCCTGTCCTATAATGGATAGGATCTTAAGTTGTATCGACTATGAAATAGGTGTCCCCTATTTTTTACATAGCCTTTCCCTTGTTGTCACGTGTTGTGTTTTCCTTTTCTAGTTTTGGTTTGTCTTGCTTATTTTCTTCCATCTCTATGTCTCAGTTTATGCGTAACTAGAGTTTTTGAGTTCTCTGCATTTTGCCATGAAATGCAGTCCCTAGTTAGAGCCAATGTTACCTTTTGAGTCACTTTATTCAAATTTTCATGAATTTTCCTTAATAAAGATTCAAATTATCATTTTCCCCTTATTTTTCATACCTTTGTTTATTAAGTCAACTCTTTATTTTTTTAAAATTCACCCACCTATCATCTCTTATGTGTGAACTTTTCAAAGAATTGAACCTTTGAACTTGAACCATTCTCAGAGTTCAAGAGTTCAATGGTTCAATAGGTTCAATGATTCAATGATTCTCAAAGTAAACTATTTGTCCCTTTCTATATTTCAATTATGTCTTTGAACCTTCCGGTTGAACTTGAACCCTTTGTCAAGGTTCAAGAGTTCAATAGTTCTATAGTTCAATGATTCAAAAATTCAATACTCGATGTTTTGTAAAGAGTTATGTTCACTCAGTTTCTTTGTATAAATGAATGTATCATTGAACCTATCACTTGAACCTCATAGAGGAGTTCAAGAGTTCAAGAGTTCAACAATTCAATGGTTCACTTTTTAAAAATTCAAAGTTTCTTGAAAAGTCGTATGACTATTAATTGACTTGTGTAGTTCATCTCGTATCTTTGAACCTCAAAATTGAACCACATTCCAAAATTTCAATGGATCAATTGTTCAAAGGTTCAATGACTATACTCTCATCTTTCCCTGAGGCTTTCTCTAAGTTAAAATTTGTGAGAAATTTGGAGAAAAATATATCCGAAACTCATTGTAAAGCAGAAAATTTTGAATTTTTGTGAAGTTATAGATAATCATTACTCATCAAAATCACACATAAAAAATGCTTGCCATTAATACATATGTCAAAATTCACGTCTTATCAAGCATTTTTAGCATGTATTGTTTCAATTTAATTATTTAACCTGGTTAATGTCTGTATTAAGAAAGAATAAGTCAAATTTAACAAACAAACATACTGGGTGATGTAAAGGAGAACAACATAGATGGTATATGATTTTTGTTGCTCATATTCGTAGTGATTTCAGATTTGTATAAGGTGAGTTATACTCTTACTATAAGCTATTTCCATTACTTGGTTGGAAAGAAGAATCCTTTTGAGTTCTGGCATTGTTTAAGAAGTTCAAAACACTTTTTTTTATTATATCCTCCAACCTGTAGCCATGAAATCTGGATGTCTTGGTTACGAGCATGGTCTTGGTCTCATCTGTTCTCTTCCTAAAATTGGGGACACTTCTCTGGTTCAATATGACTTAGAATATTTTAGGGAAAGGGCTAAAAACCTTGTGCCAAATCCTATGATACAGAAGATAGTAGAAAGTGGTTTGGTCAAAACTGTGACCTTTCTCATGGCTGTACAGTGCCCTAAATTAGTTCTAGAATGCATGAATAGATATGAACCTCAAAATAGGTGCATCAAAACTACAGATGGTAATGTTTTACTTCATATCAATAAACAAACCCTAATGTCTGTGATGAGAATTCTGCCTAAGGAACCATATTCTGACCTCAATATTACCTCTTCCTATGGTTATTTTTCATTGAAGAAAGCAATTTATAAGAGCGTGAGTATAAGGAATTGGTTATTGAAGTTCTAAAAAGGGGTTTCAAGACTACCCAGACCATTAATAAGAAATCACATGATTCTTGAAGTACAAGATATTATGGTGTTACTACACAGGCTAAAGGGTAATGCTTAGGCATATTATTGGGAAGACCAGATGTACTTTTCATATAGGTGATCCTCCAAGGAGAGTAATATGTGGACTGGGTGGAAATTGTAGCTGAATGTTTGCATCTGGGTCTAAGTAACTATTTGAGGAATAAAGATTTTTATATGTCCTCATACCTCTTCTATTGTCTAGCATCTACAAGACAATGGATAGGGCTACCTCATGCACCCTTGGTTGAGGACAACAAAATCTATGATTATTATTCATAATTACAAATGCATAATTGTTATGAAAATTACAGGAGGATTAGTGATGTTTTTACTAGAAAAATGACTTATGAATTAGCAAACAATATCAATAAGAGGATGTCTGATGAGGCTATGCAATTGATCACGATTTATGGTAGTTTCTTTATTCAATTTTCCAAGTTCACTTATATCAGAGTTGGGGGTTTTGATGGTGAACCTTTGAGGTTACCCAGGAATGTTTTTGACCATTTTATGTTGATATAAGTCTGCAAACAATTAGCATATATGGATAAAAAATTCCCAATGAAAAAGAAACATGGTATATCTTTTTCAATTAAACTTGGATGTTATTCATGTCAGTCAGTGTCTGATGTTTTGAATTTGGAAGTGGATTTTGAAAAATTCAATTTTTAGTGCTTCACAAACATATCCCAATTTAACAACAAAGGTTTTGCCAGGGATAACTTGGATCTTGGAACATGGTTTTCACATATTCCTCAGTTAGAGGATTATTGGGAAGATTGTTCAGATGAATTTGAGGTTAGAATAAGACTGTGGTCTAGGTTCTCCCTAGGAGAAATAATTACCCTTAATTTAAATATGGACATTTCTAGAATTTTTGATAATGAATGAAAGCTGACTGATCCACAATATAAATAGATAAAACAATCACCTATTCCAAAAATTGACTGGGATAAAAATGAAGAAGATAGGATTGAGGTTAAGACCCTCTCGATCATAAGGAGAACCAAGAAATGGTTGAGGGAACAAAAACTAAGGGGAGCTCAAAATAAAGTTCCCCAGCAATGCACATCAATAGTTGAATCACCAGTCCCAATAAGCTCTTCTAACCAGCTTATTGCTATATGTGATGTAGGTACTTCCAAGTCAAAAATTGAAAGGGATCCTGTCATCAAAGAATCCAAAAAGGCCCTTACAACTATTTTGCCTCCTTGTGCCATCAGATCAAGGACAAAAAAAAAGAAAAAGAGTTAGATTCTTAAAAAAATAGTTATAGATTTAAATTTTGAAGAGGATTTAAAAGAAGCAATAGGTGATAAAGAATATGATTCACCAATGGCAGAGGAGGTTAGTGCAAAACAAAAAACAGAGATTGCTTGTGATTCTATCGACCTAATGATTATTTCAAATGTGCCTTCTGATCAATTAAATCTTGATAAAGAAGTCTCAGCTTCTACACCAAAGTGGTTGGAAAGCTCAATCAACAACAAAAGGAAAATAGTACCATTTTATTTTCCATTGGAAGACATGGTGAGTAAATATTTAGGAAAAAGTCTTAGATCTAAGAAATTAAAAACAAAATCCAGGGTAGACGTCGACCTTAACATAAGGAACTAAAGTGTAGAAATACCCTGATCAAGAACTAACGAATAAGTTCAAGATCCTACAGTTCAAGATTTTACAATTGAAAAGATAGATATTGGAACTGCATCACGTGTCGTAGATGTACATCACATTGAAGCATCTACCAAAAGGATAGTTAGCCAAACCTAGAAGGATGAAAAAGACAAAAAGGTGTTGAAGCAGACCTTGGGATCAATGGTAGAGTACATCGATGCCATTCATAATCCAAATCCACAACCTATTACTTGACTGCATCTGTCATTCAATCTAAAATCCCCTGTCAATCAAAAGAAGTTGGATCAAATACACAAAAGCAAAATGGTCTCCAAGGTATTTGAAGATTGGTTGGATCACATCATCAAGAAAGGTATATAATACATTGATAAACTGAATAATGTATATGATTTAACCATAATTACTATTTAATATTTGAAGACACAAAATGCTCTATGGATAAAAGATAAAGGTAAATGGATGAGTGTTATGAACCAAATTTATGAGGTACAAAAGTTTGGAATAACAATGTTTTTGTCAGAAAAGTATTTAACAGGTCTGGATGAAGATATATTGTATGTAAGTAAGAAAAATATTGAATGGTGGAATTCAGTATCCTAACAAGGGTGAATTGAAATCACAAAAATGATCAAATAAATTTCTGAATTCACTCAATCATTACAATAAGATCTCCAATGTATTGATGTGAAATACATAAAGGATGATGGAAAACCAGAAAAGGACATCAATACTATGATTAAATCCTTTAGGGAAAATATCAACATCATTAGAGAAAGTGGAAACTTATTAACCAAAAATTTCTCTCAGATTTCAAAAGTAGAGTCACTTCTTTGTCACTGCATCGACACACTCCCAGAGCACACAGAGAAGATGGGAAAATTTTGAAGGGAAGAAAACATCTGGAAGGCAAGGATAAAGCACATCAGTATCCCTAATCTCTCAAAAATCCAAGAGTTTATTACATCATTTTAGGAGTGGAAAGCTCAACATGCCTACCCAACCAAACACAACAAATCTAGAGATTCTAATCCGTCACTTTAGCCATGATCTTACTTACACATTTTATTTTATTCAGTTTGTTTTCTATTTAAAACTTGATCTTTAAGTGAATTTGTTAAAAACTAAATCCCGTATGGGTCAGAGTTACTTTAACTCTGGTTTAGTTTGAAAGATTGGTTAAATAGGATAGCTATATATCTTTTGAGTGGTTAAAAAAAGGGGGGGGGGATATAGGGAGAATAGTGAAGAAAAGAAAGATAAGAAATTTTAGAACTGAACTACTATTATTTACAATATATATGATGTTTGTATGGAATATTTTTCATCTGTGAATGAGAAGGAGAATCAATTACTGCATACTTAGATTTGTGCGTTTGAGTATTTAAAATTGGGTTTTATGTGTGAAATCTTCTTTGATATGGTAATTACTCTTTCACTAGACAATTCATTGTATGTGTTTTATCATTTATTAGTTCAACAATATATATATATATATATATATATATATATATATATATATATATATATATATATATATATATATATATATATATATATATTTGTGTGTGTGTGTGTGTGTGTCTGTATTTGATTGTTATTTAAGATAGAATCTATGTATTCTATTACCCACTGCTGTTATAGAAAAAGATATCACATTCATAGCATGATTATGTATGGATGTTAGTTAGCCTTTAAGCACTTTCTAGTTAAAAGTGTATCATGATGATTAGAATAATTTGAATTCATTGAAATCTTAAAGGGCATTGTACCTTAATTCAGAGGGGAACTATTCTTGATAATTCACACATTTGTTGTTTAACTTATTTCTTCTTGAAAGAAGGGTATAGAGTCAAAATAAAATATTTTTAGATAAGGAAAAATCTGTTAGCCAACAATGTGCAATTCCCACATGCTTCTTGAGATGTTTTTAGCCTTATTACAAAACAACACGTACACGTTGTATAATACTAGCTATATAAAACGTATGTGCTATATAAAACATTCGCACTAAATAATGCATACATGATATTCAAATTTGAATTCAAAATTGAGCCTTTAGGCTCATAAATAGCTTGGATTTCTAAGCCAAAGGCTTGTGACTATGTATCTATAGTTGAAACTAAGAGTTTTGAGAAAAACAACAAATTTCAACTTCAATCTCCAAATACACTATGGATTTCAACATCAAAATTCAAAAAATTATTACCATCATGACGAGCACAATGTCCTCTTTCCAAATATATGATTTTTATAAAATTTGGGCTATTTTAAGGGTTCAAACTATATTTATTTCTAACTACACCTTTTTTAGGCCACTACATGCCGAACCTATTCATGCTTATATAATTTATTTTTCATTGATCCAAGTGCAAAATAAATTATATGGTAAAAAACTAGGCCTAGTTCTACACACATTTAAAAAAAATTGATTTTCATTTATTTGAGGTAGTTAGGGGAGGTTGCACAACTGGCTATCCATTTTTTTGTCAGTTTTCAGTATCTACTTAATTGCAAAATTAATTAAAAAAAAAATTCATTAAAAAAATATTAAAAAAATCATAACAAACTATAAGATCTTATCTAAATATTCACCAAATGGTTTCAAATAATATTTTCTCAAAAAATGGTGGGCCACTCGACCATCTATCTACTATATTTTCATTAAAAAATTGGAGGTCCTCTTCAAATTTTAGATATTTGACCTATTTATACTTAACCATTTTTCTTTTTTTCTTTTTTGAAAACTAGACTCAAAATGTTACAATTCATGTTTTTATACGATCTTCAAATTTTGAGTATAGCCATTTCAAATTATCTACAAAAGTTCAAATTTTAGAAATTTTAGAAAAATCATGTCCACGGGTAGGCCCTTTTTTGTCCCCCAATTTTTTGCGCTTACCCATAAAGATAAATATTGGGATATGTGAAAATATGTCTCGTGTCTGGGATATAGTCACCCTAGAATCATGGTTCGTAAAATTGAAGATAAATATATAACATGAATGATTCATCACAAGTAGCAAGAGGAGTGAAAACTTCAAGCTCATATAAAGAATCCACAATAGTAGATGAAGAGACTTTGTATATTTACTTAAGAATTCTCTAGACACTACTAAATTTGGTGTAATTAAGACTACCATTTGGGTTTTAATTGTGTCCATCATTCATTTATGTTTTTAGTCACTAGTGGTGTTAACCTGATACTAAATGGTGATGCTAATGGAAAAACTATTAGCGTTGGGTTAGTGTCACCATTAAATTCATTCAAATTTAGGGCTTCTCTATGTACCATTTATGCATAAATCCTCTAAACCCTATTTCATTTTGAAGAGGAGTATTGGAAGCAATGTGATTTTAGTGGAAGATAAGAGTGTTCAAATTCATTTTGAATAGAAGTAGATGAAGCGGGTTGACTTTAGTAGATGACAAGCTAAATTACTTGATTTTATCCATTTTTTTAAAATATGATAATTTAGTATCACATCAATATATTATTTAAACATTGTAATTTTTTTTTGCTATAAACCCTAAATTATTACAAAAAATTGTCTTTTGTGTCATAGATATAATGCCAACATCAAATAAATCTATTATACATCACTTGTACAAAGCACTTATTAATTCCCCCTAAAAATCTCTTTTAACCAACTTGGGTTTATCTCCTACAAATATGCCATTTAGATTAGCAAATTTACGTGCTTCACACAATATTTTAACTAAAAAAAATATTGCAATGAAATTTTTGTAATTGTTTTAAATATATTTTTAATTTTTTTGTAAATATTTATATTGATTTTTAAGTTTTATGTATAGGGAGAGGAATTAAAACCTCATCAATTTAGTGGTATAAGTATAAGAAGTGGGCGAGGAAGAGGACACATTAGCATGGAAACTCTAAGAGACAATATTTATTTTGAGGTAAATGATATTTGTGTATGTTGTCTTGAAATCAAGTCATATTGATGTTGATGTGTATGGATATTATGTTGAAATAAAGTTAATATGCAAATAAGATCTAATAGTGAATATTAAAAATGTGATTTTGATGGTCAACTGACATGAAGAATAAAAAAGAGAAACTATGAATTCTCATTGTTTTATCCTGATGACATGCATCATAGTGACATCACAAAGGCATAGAGTAAACATATTGCTCATCAAGTGTGAACAGAGTGCCATCTCTAAAATTCTCATTGATGAGCTAAGAGGAGTGATCAGGAAGATAAATTACCATGATAATCCCATAGTCTACTCTATGAGCAAGTAGATAACCAAACACTCAATAGTTAAGACATAAAGAGTTGGGGCAAGATGGCAACCTTTTCTAATGGAGTGAAAAATACCAAAGCTATTGGACTTATGACCATTGATGGTAGGTCAATCCATCATTTTAGAAAAAAGTCTTAACTGCTAAAAGAAGTTAATAAAAGCCAAGGCTTAAAGCATGATGAGTATAAATGGTCGTTTGATTCGATCATAACTAGTTTTTAAATTGAGCTTGATAAACACGGTTCTATATCAAGATAAATGAGCCCATTCCATTTCTTCCTAAATTGTTATGATATTATATAGGATGTACATACTTTTATATAACCTATTCTCTATAGCCTGATGATTGTAGGGACGATGAGGTGAAGGTTGAGAGCTAAAGCTTTGGTGATGATTTTGTAGGAAACATTCAACAAGGTGACTAGGATCCAATCAATAGTAAGCTCAAGGTCATCATACTTAGGAATAAACTTCAAAATGACTTTATTAATGATGACTCCTAAAGCCTTATATTGTGCAAGTTTTCTCTATAACCCTGAAGTAAATCAAAACCCATAAATTTCCAAGCGGGTTTGTAAAATTCATATAGAAAGCCATCTTACCCTAGTACTTTATTATTAGCCATGAATTACACATTAACAAAGTGTTCACCAAGAAAAAGAGGGGCATCATAGATATTTTGAGTTGAAGGTCTCAACTTGCAAGTCATGACATATAAACACTAATGTAATGCACACTCTTTTTGACATATTTTCCTAGGCATGGAAGACATGTTTATAGTTTTATACGAAGGTCGAGGAGATTTCTAGTAAGTTTTTAAGATAAATATATTTTTATGGATTTAAATTTTTCTTTGGTGTTTTTGGCCCCAAGGGATTCAAAAAAATCCTTAGAGGCATGGTCACAACTCTTAATCTAGTGAAATCAATCCTTGATTTGAGCACCTCTAGCAGTATGGTTTTAGCCACTTTAATATTGCTCTTAAATGGGTTAATCATGGCCTGTAACTGAGTATCAAGGGTCTTTGATAAATTAAGGAATAAACCCAATGATATTCCTTAGATACGTTTACATCAAACAATTTTCAAACTTGCACAACCTACTTGCCATAGTGGTGAATGAAGACAATGATGTAATTGATCTCATCATTCCACCACTCAACCCATCTAGTAGTATATGATAGATGTGGAGACAAGTTACACACTTTGGTGATGGGTTTGGTAGTGACACCATGGTTGATAAGTGATGTATTTGAGTGACTTTATGAAGGCCACCTACCTATTCTAGTCTGTAAGTGATGAAACTATGTTTAGAAAGGAAAAATCTTAGGTGAAGCGTGACAACTTGCCCATTTGAAACAAAAAATGAGAACATGTGTTGCTTAGAAATCATTATTGATAAATCGATCAGTATTGGCTCAGAAGTTAGACAAAGTGAACCATGGTTTGTTAATTAATGAACATCACCGAAAGAGTTAGTCCACTAAGCTCCAACGATTTTTAAAATAATACCAAGCTTCATGTTTTCCTATGCAATACCGTATAGGTAGGGAAACAAATTTATCTTCGAGACTCTTAATCATAGTAAAGTCACCACAAATCATCTTGGTAAAAAAAGACATATTATCGGCAAGCCATATCCAAAGTGCCATTTTTTAGGGCCATCATTAGGAGCATAAACATTAAGAAATCCTAAATAATTTACATTAATATCAAGAATAACTCAAATAACTCAATGTGACAACTTGCCCATTTGAAACAAAAAATGAGAACATGTGTTGCTTAGAAATCATTATTGATAAATCGATCAGTATTGGCTCAAAAGTTAGACAAAGTGAACCATGGTTTGTTAATTAATGAACATTGTTAAGGTGTGGAGCTAAAAGCTTCACCAAATGAGCGATTTTGCAAATTGCAGGATTTACACAGTCACCGACGTCCGTCAGAAGCGACCGACGTCGATCAGGAGTTGACTGGGAGATGCCGACGTCGGTCATGTATCGATCGACGTCAGTCACAGGCAGACAGGTAGGGACCGACGTCGGTCACCTGTGCGTCCAAAATGCTATTTCCGTGGACAGAACAGAATGTTTGCATGGTAGGATTAAGTGTTAGTCTTAAGTCTGCATCTCTATTATTAGTAAGATTGTTTAGAGCCCTTGATTAGGAGGTGCATCTAATGGCTGTAGTTGTATGCTCATGTTTCCTAATTATTATATAATAGGATAGATCTTCATAGCTTATTGTAGAATGTTGAATTGGACAGTACAATTCTATATGTGAATCAATCTAGGTTGTTGGAGTTGATTGTAATTGAGAGAGAGAGCTCTTGAGGGAAAGAGATCTAGAAAGAGATCTGTACATCTGAGAGAGGTGTGGAAGAAAAGAAGTTTCTTCAATTGTATTCCTTCTGTAAAGAGTTTAATACAAGTTTTCAGGGTGGTTTCTTGTATCTCTTATTCTTTGCTATTTCTGATTCTAGTTACTTATTTTTCTGATTTAATTTTGCATTTATTGCTTTCACATTGTAATCAACATTGTTGGTTGATCCCCAACAAGTGGTATCAGAGCTCAGGTTGACTAATAGGTGTTTCAGATCTGGTTAGTGTGTATTGATTACAGGTTACTCACAGGGATTTCTGTTTGAGTGGGAGAAAGCAATGGCAGAAGAAAGTAAACTAAGAATGGAGAAGTTTAATGGCAAGAATTACCAACATTAGAGAATGCAAATAGAGGATTATCTGTATCAGAAAGATCTATACTTACCATTAGGTGGGGTCTTAAAGAAGCCCAAAGACATGGATGATGAAGAATGGGAAGTTCTTGATAGAAATGCTCTTGGATCTATAAGATTGAGTCTGGCATCTACTGTGATATCTAATTTATCATAGGCAAAGTCAACGGTAGAGTTAATGACTACTTTAGCAAATTTATATGAAAAACTCTCAGCTTCAAATAAGGTATATCTTATGAAGCAGTTATTTAATTTGCAAATGCAGGAAGGTGGATCTATATCTAATCATCTAAATGATTTCCATGGAATTTTAAATCAATTAAATTCAATCAAAATAGTGTTTGATGATGAAATTAAGTCTCTTTTAATATTATGTTCTTTGCCTGAACACTGACATAGCTTGGTAATGGCAGTTAGTAATACTGCATCTGCTTCAAATATTTTAAAAGCAGAGGATGTTGTTAGTGTAATCTTAAATGAAGAAATTCACAGGAAAAGCACAAAAGAAACATCAGGGAACGCTTTAAGTTTTGAGAGCAGGGGAAGGCAAAAAGAGAAGGGCAAGAAAGGGAGATCAAGGTCTAAGTCAAAGATGAGAGGTAGATCCAAATCCAGAAATGGCAGGAAGCCACAATGCTGAAATTGTGGAAAGATAGGGCACATAAGCAAAGATTGCTGGCTAAAGCCTAAGGAGGACAATCAGCACAAAGGAAAAGAAGCAAAGGTTTCAGGTATTGCACAAGATACTCTTATATTCTCTTTGCATAATAATATAGAATCTTGGGTGTTAGATTTTGGTGCCTCTTTTCATGCTACCCCTAATAGAGAATATTTCAGTGACTATGTCCATGGAGATTTTGGAATAGTTTATTTAGGGGATGATGAGCCTTGTAAAATTGTTGGCAAAGGAAAAGTGCAGCTGAAAATGCAGAATGGCAACACATGGGTGTTGAGAGATGTCATGAATGTTCCCAGCTTGAAGAAGAATTTGATTTCTACAGGAAAGTTAGGGGATGAGGGTTGTACAGTAACTCTCATAGCGAAATCTTGGAAGGTGACTAAGGGTGCACTTGTATTGGCCAGAGGTAAGAGAGCAGGTACTCTCTATTTATGTAATTGTGTTACTAATAATTCTCCTTCTGTATTATCTACTTCAGATGTGGATGCAAAGTTGTGGCACTCTAGGCTCGACCACATGAGTGAGAAGGGAATGTCTATTCTTAAGTCAAAAGGTAAGCTTTCAGATTTGAAAAGCATAGATCTAGATTTTTGTGAGCACTGTGTTTTTGGAAAATAGAAGAGAGTGAGTTTTCTCAAGACTGGGTCAACAAAGAAGAAGCATAAGTTGCAGCTTGTTCACACAGACGTGTGGGGACAGGCTCAGGTTGCTTCTATTAGAGGATCACAGTACTATGTTTCGTTCATAGATGATGCTACAAGAAAGGTATGTGTCTATTGTATTAAGAAGAAATCTGATGTATTTGAGACTTTTAAGATTTGGAAAGCTATGGTTGAGAATGAAACAGGCAGAAGATTGAAGTACCTGAGATCTGACAATGGTGGTGAGTTCTGCAGCTATAAGTTCAGAGGTTATTGTTATATGAATGGAATACACAGGCAAAGGACGGTTCCAAGAACACCTCAACAAAATGGAGTTGCTGAAAAGATGAACATAACAATAATGGAGCGTGCAAGGTGTATGAGATTGCATGCTGGTTTGCCCTTAGAGTTTTGGGCAGAAGCTGTTGATACTATAGTGTACCTGATTAACAGAGGACCTTCTACAGCGCTGGATGGTGGAATTTCAGAAGAGGCATGGATAGGTAAAAAGGTAGATCTCTCATTTCTCAAAGTTTTTGGTTGTGAAGCCTTTGTGCACAATGATAAGGAAAATAGAAAGAAGCTGGATGCTAAGTCCATGAGGTGCACATTTATTGGCTATGGCTTTGATGATTTTGGATTCAAGTTTTGGAATCTAGGAACTAACAAAATAATTAGGAGCCGTGATGTTGTTTTCAATGAAAAAGTGATGTATAGTGATCAGCTCAAGAAGTTGAATCAATCTGGGCAAAGCAATAGAGAATTGGACGAGGTGACGGTCCAAAATGTGCTCGTGAGAAAAATTAATCAAAAATAGGAAAACACAGAGACCGACGTCTGTCAGGCAGGAACTGATGTCGGCAATACAGGAATTGATGTCGGTCACACAGTGACCAACGTCGGTCAGGCAGGAACTGACGTCAGCCAGGGAGAATCGATGTCAGCTAGTTATAGGGTTGGAAGTGACCGAGGTCGGTCACTGTCAGAGAATTTGGGTGGACAACGTATTGTGAATGAGTCTCAGATGCCCATCAGGAGGTCAAAAAGAGTAAATAAATCTCCAATTTGATATTCCCTTTCATTATTATATTTATTGCTTACTGATGGTGGAGAACCAGAGAGTTTTGATGAAGCAATACAGGTGGAATCCAAGAATTAGTGGGAGCTAGGCATGAATGAGGAGATTGATTCCTTGAAAGAGTACCAAACATGGGATTTGGTTGAGTTGCCAGTAGGAAAGAAGACACTGAAGAACAGATGGATCTATAGATTGAAGGAAGGTGAGAATGGACATATGAGATATAAGGCCAGGTTGGTAGTGAAAGGATTTGCATAGAAACCAGGTATTGATTTTGGTGAGATTTTTTCTCCTATTGTTAAAATGACTTCTATACAGACTGTATTGTCTTTAGTTGCTATTGAGGATTTGCATCTTGAGCAGCTTGATGTTAAGACATCATTTCTTCATGGATATTTGGATGAAGAAATATATATGGAACAGTCGAAAGGATTTGAGGTCAAAGGTAAGGAGAAGCTAGTGTGCAGATTGAAGAAAAGCTTGTATGGCCTCAAGCAAGCTCCTAGACAGTGGTATTTGAGATTTGACAGGTTTATGACTGAGCATGGCTATAATAGGTGTCAATTTGACCATTGTGTGTATTTTAAGAGATTAGATAATGGTAGATATATTATTCTATTGTTGTATGTAGATGATATGCTGGTTGCAGGATCACACATGCAGGATATCTTTGAGCTTAAGGTGAAATTAGCTCACACATTTGCCATGAAGGATTTGGGAGTAGCAAAGAAAATCCTTGACATGAGCATTAAAAGAGACAGGAAAAATCACAGGTTGATTTTGTCTCAAGAGGATTATGTGATCAAGGTGTTGAAACGGTTCAATATGTAGGATGCAAAACCGGTAAGCACACCTTTGGCTGGACATTTTAAATTGAGTAAAGAACAATGTCCTAATTCACATGATGAGGTAGAGTACATGAGTAGAGTTCCATATTCTTCCGCAGTAGGGAGTTTAATGTATGCAATGGTATGTACTAAACCGAATATTGCCCAAGCAGTGGGAGTTGTAAGTAAGTATATGGCCAATCCAGGAAAGGAGCACTGAAAAGCAGTTTAGTGGATCCTTAGATATCTGAGAGGGACTAGCAATAGGAATTTGTGCTATGGAGGTTTAGATACTTCTCTACATGGTTATGTAGATTCAGATATGGCAGGTGATTTGGATGGCAGAAGGAGCACCACAGGATATGTTTTCACTGTTGGTGAAACGACAATTTGCTGGATATCAAAGTTGCAGAAGGTTGTTGCCTTGTCAACTACAGAAGCAAAATATATTGCAGTCACAAAGGCTAGCAAAGAGATGATATGAATGACACGGTTCATGGAAGATCTTGGAAAGGAGCAAGAGAGTTGCAAATTATACAGTGATAGTCAGAGTGCAATTCATTTGGCTAAGAATTTAGCCTTTCATTCAAGAACAAAGCATATACAGCTTAGGTACCACTTCATAAGACAGGTATTGGAGGATGGTGAGTTGAAGTTGGAGAAGATCCATACAGATAAGAACCCTACTAATATGTTAACCAAGCTGGTAAAAAAGGAGAAGTTGAATCTTCATTCAACTTTTGTTGGTCTTTATGATTGAGTTGAAGATGAAGGAGCTAGAAGATGTTGCTGTACAGGTACTGGTGCAACTTTTTTATCTCCAAGTGGGAGATTGTTAAGGTGTGGAGCTAAAAGCTTCACCAAATGAGTGAGTTTGCAAGTTATAGGATTTACACAGTCACTGACGTCGGTCAGAAGCGACTGACGTCAGTCAGGAGTCGATTGGGAGATGCCGACGTCGGTCATGTATTGGCCGACGTCAGTCATAGGCAGACAGGCAGGGACCGACGTCGGTCACCTGTGCGTCCAGAATGCTATTTCTGTGGACAGAACATAATGTTTGCATGGTAGGATTAAGTGTTAGTCTTAAGTCTGCATCTCTATTATTAGCAAGACTGTTTAAAGCCCTTGATTAGGAGGTGCATCTAATGGCTATAGTTGTATGCTCATGTTTCCTAATTATTATATAATAGGATAGATCTTCATAGCTTATTGTAGAATGTTGAATTGGACAGTACAATTGTATATGTGAATCAATCTACGTTGTTGGAGTTGATTGCAATTGAGAGAGAGAGTTCTTGAGGGAAAGAGATCTAGAAAGAGATTTGTACATCTGAGAGAGGTGTGGAAGAAAAGAAGTTTCTTCAATTGTATTCCTTCTGTAAAGAGTTTAATACAAGTTTTCAGGGTGGTTTCTTGTATCTCTTATTCTTTGCTATTTCTGATTCTAGTTACTTATTTTTCTGATTTAATTTCGCATTTATTGCTTTCACATTGTAATCAACATCGTTGGTTGATCCCCAACAAACATCACTGAAAGAGTTAGTCCACTAAGCTCCAACAATTTTTAAAATAATACCAAGCTTCATGTTTTCCTATGCAATACTGCATAGGTAGGGAAACAAATTTATCTTTGAGACTCTTAATCATATTAAAGTCACCACAAATCATCTAGGTAAAAAAAGACATATTATCGGCAAGCCATATCCAAAGTGCCATTTTTTAGGGCCATCATTAGGAGCATAAACATTAATAAATCCTAAATAATTTACATTAATATCAAGAATAACTCAAATAACTCAATCTGACAACTTGCCCATTTGAAATAAAAAATGAGAACATGTGTTGCTCAGAAATCATTATTGATAAATCGATCAGTATTGGCTCAAAAGTTAGACAAAGTGAACCATGGTTTGTTAATTAATGAACATCACCGAAAGAGTTAGTCCACTAAGCTCCAATGATTTTTAAAATAATGCCAAGCTTCATGTTTTCCTATGCAATACTGCATAGGTAGGGAAACAAATTTATCTGTGAGACTCTTAATCATATTAAAGTCACCACAAATCATCTAGGTAAAAAAAGACATATTATCGGCAAGCCATATCCAAAGTGCCATTTTTTAGGGCCATCATTAGGAGCATAAACATTAAGAAATCCTAAATAATTTACATTAATATCAAGCATAACTCAAATAACTCAATGTGACAAGTCTTCTCTCGATGTAATAATTAAGGGGGGGATATAGTGAAACCAAAATACTAGTGCTGCCATATCCATCTTCATTGATTCTTAGAGAGGTCAGTAAAATAAACCCTAAAATTTTAACTTCTTACAAATATATAAAATCTAAAATACCCAATCGTTGACAAATGGCATGCACCAAATAATTTATGAGAGCATTATATGAGGCCTTGAATGTTCCTTGAGAATAGATTCATTAGGAAGAATCCTTCACATCCTCTAGGTCCTTCTATTATCCAAGCACCACTAAATAATTTTCCAATAGCGGTTGTTAGTGTGGTAATAAAAATGCCTTAGTGATATTGAAAGATGTTTAGCGCTAATCACTTCCCATGGAGAGTCTTTATTGGCATGACATAGACTACATGACTGCCACATGGTGGAAGCCTTATCGAAGGATATCCCAACAATAGAAAAAATAAATGGCAAATAATTCTCTTGAGAAATGGGGCAACCAACAAACTGAAATACTGAGTAATGAGGGGAAGAAGATTAACATTATCCACTTTTTTCACACCCTGTTTGGGCATGCTAAAGGGAGAAGTGGGAGCCAAATTATGGTTTTTTGTCAATGGTTTTTTTATTTTTAGCCATTGTGGTCCACCCATTATTATTTTCAAGCACCTTTTGATTTTTAGGTGGCACTTGCTTGATAGAAGACCTTGAGTAAAAAATGAGGCAGTAGTCCCAAATCCTATAGTTGGGTGATTAACATCAAAAACACGTGTTCATAAAATTAACGTAGGTGACTTTCTATGAAAATCATTCAGTCCCTACTTGAATAATGATAGACTCTTTCAAGTCTTTTGTCAAATTGACCTTGACACAGACGTGCTTGTTGGGGTGTATAAATAAAAATTGTCTAACTCATGGTAAAGCACACAACATGTGGATTTTATAATCTTAGAGAGGAAAGCCCATAATAGAAGTGAAAAAACTCATAACTTGACCTAGACAAGCACCTTATTGTTTCCAAAATTAGCTTAGCTCAATTTTGGAATCAACTCCCTGTGAAACTTGTCCGTTTCGCCTTTTATCTCTCTAAGTCTATTTTTGAGATGAGTTTTTCTCATTCTCGTCTTGGCCCAATTGCACCATTCAAAATTTGTAACATCTTTTCATTACTTTTTCCCCAAAATGTGAAGGTTGTTACGGTCTCGATATGACTAGGGGACCAAAATTTGCCTTTTTTAGTGTTGGTGTTTTTCTTCTATTTTTGTGCACGGGCAGCAAATTTTGCCGCCAGTGCATTTTTACTTTTGAAATGCAAGAGCAGCAAAATTTTCCACCCCTGCATCTTTCCCATCTCTAACATGTAGGAGTGACAAAATTTGCCACCCCTACATGTCTCTTCTATTTTTCAGTGCAAGGGCAGCAAAATTTGCCGCCCCTGCACTGCCTCATTTTTCATGCACGACATTTATTGCCATGCACATTGGGTGGTTGGGGTAGATTTTCACCCCATTTAATCCAATTTTAACCTCATTTCGATTCATTCTTTTCTCCCATCCTCCTGCCTTCTGCCTCTGGATGATCTAGTGAAGGGGTGAGAGTGTGTTTTGTGGATTTGAGCTCGTGACGTGTGTATTTTCCTAGGTAGGTCATGTTTTTGACGTTTATTTCTTCCTTCTCTTTAAGTTTGCTTTTGGTTTTACATTTAGTTTTCTTTTCTTCTCTCCCTTCCCATTGGCCGCTCCCTTCTCTCCCACAGTTCTCATCTCCTACCTGTTTAGGGTGGCAAAATTCACCGCCCTAAACTTGCCCTACCTAAACACCTGCATCGGCGATGAATTTTGCCGTCGATACAGGCTCATTCCTTTCAGCCTGTGCGGGTGGTGAAATTCAGTGTTGATGTAGTTTTAGGAAGAAAAGTGCACGGGCAGCGAATTTCACTGCCCCTGCACTTTTCTTCCTAAAACTGCATGGGCAAAAAAAAATTTTGCCCATGCTTTCTTTCCCTTTTTTTATCTTTGTACAAGGGCGGCAAAAATCACCACCCATGCATGCAGTCCATTCCACATGCTTGGGAGGCAAATTTTGCCGCCCTTGCATCTTTCCTTCAAATTTCTCTAACTCTAGAGAAATTTTCACTCTTTTTCATTTTTCCCCCTCTTCTTTTTTTTCCTCATTTTCCGACCTGGCCCTGTTAAGTGCCCTTCCTTGATCATGATCACCCAATGTGTGAATTTCCTAATTTTCCCACTATTCCCTAATTGCACGATCATGGTTGCAGTATTCCCTGGAGATTCTTGTTCATCTGCACCTGTTTAACCAAGACTAGTTCCAATGACTGAGGCTTCTCTGAAGAAGTCAAAGGCCATCAAGTACCGGTACCAGGGCATCTTTTCGATCACTTCAGTCACCTCTAATGTTGATGACATTAGAGATACAGAGATTGGCCACATAGATATGGCTGAGTTTGTGACCAGAACCAAGGTGACAAACTTGAGCTCTGAAATGAGGAGGATCATCGAGAGCAACATTCATCTGGTTGCCACTTTTCTAATAGTAGCACATCATACGGAGTTCATCCTCCAGTGCACCCAATTCTACAACAAAGAGATGAGATCAGTCTCAGATGCCATTGACAACGTAATAATTTGGATAGACCCTAAATTCATTGACAAAGTCTTCATATGCCCTCCTACTATTGAAGTGCTGAGGATTGACTTCATAAAAGCACAAAAAGAGTATGACAAGGACCCTGAGAGGGCAAAGAAAGTAATGAATAATAGGTGGCTAAAGACCTCCAGAACCAATTTATCTAATTGGCCACAAAACTTCCCAAGGAGTGATTTCATTGACGAAGTTGGTGACTTGATCACCCTTCTCAACAGAGTGCAAGGCCTCCCGTCTTCCTCACAGTTTCATAAGTGGATGTACCCTTTCATCAAAATCATCCTCCAAGATAAGTAGGTCATCTTTTGGGGTGAGCAGATTAGCAACACTCTTCACGAGCAACTAACCAAGGTATAAACTACTTCAAAGTTCTATATGACTTTGTACATGGTGTACATAACTGCCTCAATGTGAACCTTTCCAGGTTTGACAAATGAAGGGGACAGAAAGACCAACCCAGTCTACTCATATTACCCCCAGCCAATGCTACAAGGATAAATCTGCCATTTTAGAAGGGTAAATGACACCTTCTTTGCCATATTTTTATGCCTCTTCAACCCTCAGCTCGAGCAAAAGAGAGTATCTGATGAGGCCTGGATGGTTGTCAACGACTATGGCTGTATGTTCCTACAATTTCCCTCCTTCTGCTATCTTTGGGTTGGATTTTTCCAAGGCTATCCCTATATACTCCCCAGATTTCCTTCTGATAAGTTAGTTTTGATGGAGCTGTGTAGACAAATGGTTGTCATACACACTAGGTAGATGGAACTGAAAAGGCCAGGTTTAAGGTTTCCAATCAAAATTGGTAGATACTCAATTCTAACTGCAACTAAAGCCAAGGTCATGGAGATAGAGATGCAATTAGTTACTATGAAAAAATTCAAAAGAAGGGATAACTTTGACTATAGGAGTGTCAAAGACATGATTCGAAGAAAGACTCAGTTTCATGAGTCTATGATCGAAGACATATGGGTAGACTTGCGGACAGTCAAAGAAATTAGGAAAATGGACTACAACAGGCTGACCCTAGAGTAGATCAAATATTTGGGACTTACAGAGATTCCCCCCAATCTAGTCAATAACAAGAAAATTATCAATAGCAGGTATCTGATCGAGAAGGTCGCTGAATCCCCTCTTCCTCCAGTTTAGTGGTCTTAGAAAGAATTAACTTCTTTGAGAAAAAGATTTAAACCAATATTGGCTAACACCAATGATTAGTTAGTAGCCAAAGGGATCACATTGAAAGAGTTTATTACATGATCAGAGGCTAAGTTCTAAGCAAAAATGAGGAAGAAGGCAGAAAACAAGACCAAGAACAAAGGTGCTGTTCCTTCTCCATCTAGGCCTCACAAGCCTAGAATCATCTTTGTTTCCAAAAAATCAAAGGTTGTTGAAGATCCAAAATCAATGGTTAAGGGAGTTAGAGAACAAGGCTCCCAAAAATAGGTAGCTCAACAAATAAAGACAGATGACAGGCCCTCAAAGCAGCAAGGGACTGACCCTCTACCTTCCCAGGAAGGGGCACAGCCACTTACAGATGTCTCTCCTTTTCCACCTCAGTCTCTTGTGGCATCTCCTTCATCTCTATCTCCTATCAGTGTTACTTCTTCTGGAGTTGCCTCTCCTTTTAGAGTAATGATTGGCAATCCTCAAGATGCTTCTAGAGATACTCTTCGCTCCTCAGGCTCTATTCCTAGTCTGGCATCTCCTTCCTTCAATCTAGGAGAAAGCTCTGCCCTTGATCAATTAACAACTAGTACAGTTTCCCCTATTACTCCTACTGCAACCACTATTACCACTAGCAGTGCAGACGTTACCATGGTAATATCAGTTACAGGAATCATTGCCATATTAGGTACTTCTTCTCTCCCTCCTTAGATGTCAGCTTCACACCTAAAATAAAGAAACTAGCCATCTCTATAGATGACTTCAATTTTAGCAAGATAGTGTCGGTGAAAGCTAAGGCCTCTAAGAGACCAAGGATCCTCTCAAAATTGGTTGAGGAAAAGGGGCATACATTTTTGGAAATAGCTAAACCACTGCAAGATGCAACCCTTGAGGGTTTTGACATGAGCAGCTATTCCATCTCTTGTGTTGAACTTGGAAAAGTTACTCATGAAGGTGTGAAAAGCGATCTACAGTCTGCAATGGACATCATGGTCCAAAAGTTTGATAGAGAAGGAGATGAAGGACTACTATAAGGCCAAGACAAAACAATTAATGGTAGTAATAAGGAAATTCACCCTTCCCTCTGAAGCGGCAACTCCAGAAGCCTTCTATATAGACGACCCTGTCATCCAGAAAGCAGAGAGAACCTATATGAAAGGGAAAGTGCTAGAGGATTAAATTGTGAAGATGCACACTCAGGGAATTTCCTTACTTATAGAGGTTGCTGAGAAGATAGACAAGATGAAGAAGCTGAGAACAGATTTAGAGGATCTTGTCTCTCTTATCTCTCAGGACATTGACAGTGCAGAGAAATATCTCGACAAGTGGAGGGAAATGAAGGATCTAAAAAAAATCACCTTGATATCCATCGGTGTTATTTCTATCAAAGATTCTTATGTTGAGATCAAGGAATCACTTATATACAGGATTCAGGTACTCAAGGAGCTCATCGAAGATCTTGAGTCTTCTAAAGATGCTAGTGAGAAAAGTGATACAGGCCTGTTGAATAGACTAGAAGAACTGCCTTGCAACCTCACCACCAGGGAAAATCAATTTCTCTCAGCCAAAGAGATGATCCAAGGATTCAAGGGTATGATTCAGAGAGATTTTGAAGAGAAAGCCTTCTCAATGACTTCTGTGGACAATATTTTAGATACTCAGTTAACTCTAGATAATCTGAGAACCAGGTTAACTAGTCATGCTAAGGCAATCACAACATTGAAGGATACTATAATCAGAGCTAGGGTCATCTTCAAGAACACCATTGCGCTAGACAGTATAGGAATTCAGGCATCTATTAATATGTACGATGCTCATCTGAAGAAGTTTGGCGGCAAGAGCTAAAACATTTTCCCCTTCTCTCTTCTTCTTTTCTCATGCACTTTTATCATGAAAAAGTGCATGCAATTTTGTAATGTGTAATTACATGTAAAAAATATAGAAAAATATCTCAAAAGTCAAAGATGACTCATCTTTGACTTAGATATTTTTATATTATAATCTTTTTAATTTTGAAGGTTTCTCCCTATATATAGTGGAGTCCTCTTTTGTAAATGGATCTCTGATAATTGAGAGCAAAAACTCTGCTGAAATTGAGACACTTCTTGACATTTGTGCTCAACTTGTAAATCATATTTTGTTGAATGAATGAGAAGCATGTTTATTTCGGACTTTGTGTTGAAGTTATCTACGTTATTTAGGAAATAGTTCTTATGTCCTCTTTCCTGATAATCTCTTATTTGTTTGATTTAATAAGCAAAGTGTGTGTGTTGATATTATTTGAAGACGTTTCTAAAAGATAAAAGAGAGACTTTGAGCTACTTTTATCTTTGTGATCCTTTCATCCTTTGTAGTTTCAGGTGAAGACTTTGTGCTTCATTTCACTCTACGATTATGCGTATTCCGAATCGGTGGAGGAGACAACGAAAGACTTTATGCTTATGTAGGTTTCTTTGTTAACTTTGTGACTTACTTCAGGGATTTTTTGCTCTATGCTAGATACCATTCCTGAAAGAAGAGGAATGTTGTTGGCCAATGACCAAGATTTTTCTCTCTTGTTCTTTGGACATCACCTCTGAAAAAAGAGAGGTGGATGCTGTTATACCACCCCAAGTATTATTTTCTACTTAATTATATATACATATAGCGTATAAATATTCATAGGGAACCTCCCCTTGATGAGAGGAGAGATTTACCTTGTCCATATCTGGTAAACCCACACTTTTTGTGGCGTAAATCTCCTTGTGCTGTGGTTGATATACCCATTTTGTCATCAGTTAGTTGACGACAAAATATTCACCCAACACACCTTAAGTGATGTTTACTCAAAAACCTTAAAATTACGGAACCATGGGAACACAATCATTGGGGTATTCCAAAGGCACCAATAGTTTGACATAGAAATAAGAGCTTACATGTACGATGATTCCTTAAAGGAGAATAAAAAGAACACTTTGTGAGGGTACAAACACTAATAACCTGAAACCTCAAAGGTTTGTAACAATGTCTAATCTAGGCATTAATGGAATCCTCAGAGGGCATGAAACCAACATAGTAAAAAAATGAGACAATTATTTTCATACCATGTAAAAATATTTTCAACATCTACTTGTAAAAAAACATCAGGTTGAGGAAGATTACAAGAATTTGCACCTCGTCATAAACTTTTGGGACAAATTTCTAAGTTTATTTCAACGCCATACTTCCCAACATTGGTAATAATGGTTGTAATAGATTTGTTAGGGGACATTTAAAGAATCTAAATCTATTACAATGCTTTGAAATAATTGTGTTTTCGTTTACTACTTGATATTTATGATCACTACCTGTGATCCACCATTAGTCTTTTTTCCTTGATGAAGGATCACAAATAGTGATCTTAAATATTAAACAATAAAATAAAACACAATTATTCCAAAAACACTATAATTGATTTGTATGGACTGTAAAAGCATAAAATCTTTAAGATTCTAAATCTACCCAAAAGGTGGAGTTAAAGCCTAATTAAATGCGAGCTAGTCTTGAAAATTTTATAGATATGGTTTGATATAAGGAAAGACAAGATAACCAAGAACAGGGCAAAACAAGACAACCAAGCATAAATCAAGACATATAAACACTATACAAGCAAGTATTATGTAGTTTTCTTGTTGGTGATAATTTTAAGTTCATATAAACCTAGGTATGATTATATTATGTTTTTGGAATGATTACAACACATTGATATTGACACTTTCATTTGATTAAAGGAAAATTAAAACAACTAAAATTATTCCAAAAATCGATTCAAATTTATCACATCATTTTATAATGTTTAATAAAAATAAAATAATTAAACAAACTATTTATAATAAAATATAAAACAAATGAAATATAAGACATCATTACTGATATCCAATTTATTTTACAAAAGTTTTTTGAAGTTGAGATTTTCCATACCTACAGAGAATGCAACAGGGTCGCTGATGCTTGTGCCAACCTTAGGCAGCAATTTTTAGGTTAGAGGGTGTGGCGACAAGGTGTTCATATTCCCTTAAACATTAGGGAGATCATTCAAAAGGAGATGACTTGTTAGGAATGAGGTGTATTGATGACCCTGAAAAGACCCCTGTTGATACCCTTGGCTCCTTTGCGAGCAAGAAGGGCAAGAAGAGAAAGGTTGATGAAGAGGAAGAAAATATTAAAGAAACTATGGAAGGGACCCACAAGAATTCGGGCAAGGCCACGAGGGGCCAAGGTGGCAAATCTCATAAGCCTTCCAAAATTAATAAGGAAGGATTCCCCTCTGAAGTGCGAAGGTCAGGGCAGATTGCTGGTAAACCAGCCCTGAAGGCCTGACTGATTGATTATTCAAAAAGTGCTTTGGAAGAAGCAACCTAGGAGGAAGAGTCTGAGGAGCTGGAAATCCAAGAAATTTTGGAGGACACTGGAGGGAAGTAGGCTACTAGGGATTTTGAGGTTACTAAGGAGCAAGGTGCTGACACTATGGGAACTGCTGACAATAAGGGGAAAATGTATGTCGAAGACGCTAGTGAGGGCACTGAGAATGAGACTGATTGGACAACTATAATTGGGGACTTGAAGGACTGCATTCAGAAGCTAGAGAAGGTCTTCACCAAAGGGCTTCGTAATACAATTCTACTGAACATGTCTATGTTGGAAGTGGTGGGTAATACTGGGTATGTTGACAATGCAGAGAATGAGAAACTCAATGATCTTATCAAATCAATAGTTATGTAAGGGGAGACCTCTCTGACTCTGGTCTTTCCGTGGCTTGTGTTTTTTTTGTCTGTTGTTCTTGGCTGTGTCGTCATCTCTCTGAAGGCATTTTTTATTTGTTTTCCTTCTTGTCTTTTTTGGCTGTATAGGGTTCGGTCCCTGGTTTTCCACCTTACTTAATCAAAAACAAATAAATCTTCATATTATAATATAAACATTAAATTTAGAAAAATAAATTGTAATGATTAATAAATTATAGTGTGTTTTCTGCATTCCCTTTTAATTCTCTTTCCTTAACAGAGCATCCTTGTAAGGGTATAAATGCACACAACTTTTAATGGATGATGGGACAAACTTTTGTCCATTTGATTTGTTTTATTTTTTTTGGTTGTCCAACTTGGCATTGATAGTAAGGAAAATGTACCCTAAAGAAGACCAAACATTAATGGATGATTGTTGACAATACTAGAAGGTGTATATTTAGTTGGTCCCTCACTTGTCTTTAATGTTGTTTCAATACAGACCATTTAAACGCTTGGAGTTGAGGCTTTGAAAATAAGTCTAGAAGGGCAGGGTGTGAAAGCTCTTGGGACTACTATACCATCCTAACAAAATAAATAAATAAAAATATATATAATTCTCTTCCTTTAGTTTTGCGCTAGGACATAAATGTGTATCTGCAATAGTTGAATATTTGATCTAAATTGTTAAAAAAAGTAGTTAAGGCCCTCCAATATGATTTCGGTGGCTAATATCCATTAACTAGCCCTCTAGCAACTAGATCCTAGGAACTAGAACAAAGAAATTATTAGGAACTTTGGAATCAGAGAATATATTTATCATGTAAGAAGAATATGCTTAATGCTAGATGTCTAATTAATATTTCTTTTATGAGTCAATGGATCACAACACTGGACTATTTACAAGTGACTTTGAATTAAAATTTTATAATTTTGATAAGTGTGTTGATTCCATTAATGACTATAATTGTAAAATGTAGAAAGAGACAGATAGACCCATCCATTAAATGAAAGAGAATGATTTTTAAAACTGTAGTATACAATTTATATAGAGGGACCAGAGGTTCAAGAAGATAGAATGGAGTTTTTGTTTTGGGGAGAGAAAGAATGGGTTTTGAGCTACGAAAGTTGACTAGAATACCAATATCACTTGATTTAGACCATATTGGTCATACATAGACCAATATGTGAAATTGATATTTAAATTGACATAAAATAAATGTTATGGGGAAGTTTTAGGCTATTACATTTCCCCACCTCGAAGTTTGTGCTAGCCACAAAATAGGTGGCATAATCGTGCACTTTAAAGTCAAACATATAAATGATATCAAAAAGGATATTGTTGCCTTGAAGCTTTGAAATTGGAAATGATAAATCATAGATTCAGTGAAATTAATTTTATATACATGCATGTTTGAGTGGAAACTAATAAATGTTAAATATGGAAATTAATTGTAACAAGATACTTCCTTTGTCCTCGATATGTATCATAAGTCTCACAGGGGTTTCATACCATTAAAGGAGATAGTTACATAGGGTGGAGTTGAACCTCTATATATCATCACGTAATCAGTCTCCATGCCCTAAATAAGAATCACTTGGTCATTAAGTATATGGGACTGAAATTAGAACCTTGAGATTGTCTATTGATGTAACTTCAATCTCATAATCATTATACATATTATTTTATATATTGATACTTAAAAATAATTAGTGAATAAAGGTATAATATAATTTTTCCCTTAAAATATGAATGGAATGTATAACTTATAATGATAATCATGAAATTAACACAGCAAATTTAATAATTCATAATATATATAATTAATTTTTAAATGAAAAGTTAAATGAAATGAGCTTTTGGCGATTTTGACCCAATATATATTAAGGTGAAAGAAAATTGAAAACATACTTCATTTTTGACCTTTTACTATTTTCAAACAGAACTCATGAAAGACACTCTCGAAACTTTTATTTTCACCCTTTTAAAACTTCTAGTATGTAGATAGGGGAGTGTTTTAACCCAAACTTGGAAATATATACCCTGTTTATATGGTCATGATAAGGACCGTAGGGGCCGGATCAAACTATAATTTTTTGACTATTTACGTACACGTAGATTCACAATTTGATTCTAAAGGCATATATTGTTAACATAAACTTTAATATTATCTTATTTTAATGTGACATGGACCACCATTCAAGTGTTAAATCTCCATCATGGAGACGTATTGAAATATAATACAAGCACATGGATTGTTAGAGGAATATTCAACACACTGAATACTATTGGAATTAATCATGTAGCACTTCATCTTGCAGTAAGATTTGACTCTGATATGATTGTTTCTTTTGTTAAAATATGGAATGATGAAATTTGTAGAATTCTAGCTTTCGAAAGGCGAGATGATTGTTATCTTGAAGAATGTATGGCATATCCTCAAACTTCTTATTAGAATAGATTATGGGATAGTTGAGATACTGAGTGGATAAAGAATGTATGGCATTCTTGACCACTTATATAGGTATCTACAAATATTCGCGTATGATTAGTGTTGGGCCTAGGAGTACTTATATAGGTGACTAGACACATAAGTATACCCATCACTCTTAAGGGATGCAAAGAGACCATTAGCCCATACACATGACTTGGAGTTGTATAAATGGTAGAGGGACTATCATTTGTGAGTGTTTAAGGATTATACAAGTATTGATGTTGGAGGACATCACTTGGTGGACATATAAGGACCATTTAAGTTGGGTTGAGTATGCCACATAATTATCACGTATTAGGAGGATTAGGTAATACTAATGTTGGTCTCCAACCTATCATATATATTGTTATATATAATTAATATTGTATATATACATAAATAAATTAGTAGACATATAATATTAAAATATAATATTATATTATAGTATTAATATGATCTATGGTATATAAGATGCAATTTTTTATTTTGGTAAAGTGTGGTTTTGTAAGAGTGTAAATTGGTAGTCATGTCTCACTTGAAACTTATGATCGTTATTTTTGTCTCACTTTTGTGCACATAATGATACGCAACAACAATCCTATATTTCTGGTGCAGGGGATGGTACAAAATGAGATT
Organism: Torreya grandis; assembly: GCA_037957365.1. Taxonomy (NCBI): domain Eukaryota; kingdom Viridiplantae; phylum Streptophyta; class Pinopsida; order Cupressales; family Taxaceae; genus Torreya; species Torreya grandis. Next base: position 1,299,124 of record JARHVA010000359.1, read on the forward strand.
GTGTGTTCCTTCATACGATATGGTAATGAGTTATGCGAGGAGACGTTTTATTTCTCGAAGAGCTTAAGCAATGATGAAGTGGTGGGGAAGGGCTAAGCAACACAAAACATGCAAGTAGAGAAAGATTTCGAAGTGAGGTGGGTGGTGATGATGAGGGGTTATGACAGGGTACTTCGTGTGATATCAAACACCATAGAGCGCATATCATACACCATACTTGAATTTAGTCTGGCTATTGGATGTACATGATTTGCTTGCACATTGCAAAGGGGTATGTAGCTTGCAAAGTGGCAACATATTTGATTGGCCATTTTTTATTGTTAAGGGTGGATGAGGACATTATGGGAGCTTACTTAATTATGACAAGGCTCCATGTTTAATGAGTGGCTTAAGTCTGTATTACAATGTTGCTTATGTGCAGACAAGACATTGAGGTACCAATGTCTATCTTGTAGCTTATGCTTGTCCATGTTACAAATATATTAACATTTGGAGTAATTAAATCATGGTTAACAACATATGGAAACACTAAATGTGGACCCCTAGAAGAAAGGGTAAGGTGATAAAGAACATGCAAGTGGTGAAAGATTCCAATGTGCACTGGGTAGTGTTGATCAATGGCAATGATAGGGTATTTCAAGGGATACCATGTGCTAGGGGGTCCATATTGTACACAAAACCTGGATTCAAGGTAGTGGTTGGATTTACATGACTGCATCACCCATTACAAAGGGGTCCATAGCTTGCAGGGTGACGACATCTTTGACTTGTCATTTTTAATTGTTGAGGAAGGACGAGGATGTCATTAGAGTTGATTTGATTACAACATGACTCCATATCTGATGTGTGGCTCGAATCAAAGATGAAATGTTAATAATGTGGGAACAAGACATTAAGGTCCCAAAGTCTATCTTATTGCTTTCGTTCATCCATGTTCTCAATCTATTGACACCTAGAAAAAAATCACATCCCCTTCGACGTTACTTGCACCTCTGGAACAAGTGTTAGTATATATACATTTTTAAAACTATAAAACTAGTTACGCCTAAGGTGTGTATATTGGCAGGAAGGCACCAAAGATTCATCCATGGATCTTTGAATGCCTTCCTATCTTTGTCATTACCAATTGTCATTGAACCATGCCATGAAAACATAAACTGTGTCTCGTACCTCACCTATTTTTATTAGTGTTTTTTAAACATGTAACATCCTCTTCTCCATAAAAGATACAAAAAAAAACAATTTGAGCGAATGTGATAACTATTAAATTTGACAAAATTTCACAAAACATGCTAACTATTAAATTTGATGGAAGTTGCTAAACTTGTCAGTGATTAAAGGTTGATCAATCCCTGTGACTAATTGTTAAACTTGTGGGTGATTTAAAACCTATGTACAAAACCACCCTTGTCTGCCTATCCGCCACATGAATATGTGCCTCCGATTAACTGCTAAACTTACAAGTGATTTAAACCTTGTGCACTGCTAAACTCGTTGGTGATTTAAACATTATGCATGGAACAACCCTTGTCCTCCTGTCTGCCACATGAATCAGTCCTTGTGGATAAATTTCTTAGTGTCGTTGACATTAAATTCAAATACTATTAAGTTTTTGTTAACTTGCTCAATAATACCGACATGCTTTCTCATTATTTAACGTTAATATTTTGAAATTTATTAATATTTTTTTCCATTCAAATAATCATAATTTATATTTTATAAAATATTAATATAATATATAAATAATTATATATTATAATTTATAAATTATATATATATAAATTTAATAATTATAATTTATAATTACTATGTTAATTTTTTTACAAATATATATATATATATAAAATTAAAAAAAAAAAAAACAGAAACCGAACTACTCTAACTTTTATGGTAAAATGGGTTACTTTTCAAGTTTAATTGTGCCTTTTTCGTCTTTATTGTATATGAATATTGGGATTGAGAGATTTGTAAAATGTTCATTTGTGAAAATAGGATTGGAGAGACATTATATTGTTGTTTTAACCTTCATTTCTTTGGAATTAAAAGATTTTTTAAAATAGTAAAATAATTTATATAGAAGTTTTATAATTAATAAGTATTTTATTATTTTATAGAAGGTAGGGATATAGGTATCATTGGGTAGTCTTTTTTATTTCTAATATCTTAATTATGCTTTGATAATTGAGATTTTCTTGTATAATTTTTGAAAAATAAATATTTATTTATTTTTTAGGAAAAGTATATACGAATAAAATATTATAGAAATTAATATTGGTTGCAGAAGTTATTAATGTAATGTTATAATTTATTTTGATAGGTATTTATATCATTAGGGAACATATTTAGACTATTGTTTAAATGAGAACAATTGATTTACAAGTATCTTCTTTTATACCAGAAATGCAGTTTTTAAATGTTTATATCACCAAGAGGTTTAGGTTTTTGTAAAATATTTGATGTATTATTTGGTTCGTTGTGTGTTTGTGGGTTGTATTATAGCGGTGAAGTGCGAAAAATTATTTTATTAACACTTTGTGCACAAAAAGCAAGATGAGATTGGTGATGATATATTTTGAGTGAGGTACAACTACCAACTTATACTCGTTCGCTTCACAATTTTTTTATATTTTTATATATTTTATTAATATATTATATTTTATAATATGTTATTATATATTTATTAAGATATTATTAATGTTTTAATAAAAAATAGATATTAAAACCATTTGATTAAGCAATCTTCCCATGCTTGACTATCGTTGGCCAAAAAAATATTTTTGAACGTTTTCTTGCATTTGTTTGTGTCAATAAACTTTAATCATATGGTACACAGATAATAGGGACCAACTCATATACACAATTCTTCATCGATCCAGAGATACCCAAGGCACATGAGATGAGGAGATGGTATGAAGCAAATAGTGAAAACCTCCTAACATTGTCACTGAATACAAACATTGTTGAACATAAAATAATTGTGGACATTCAAAAAATCACTGTTTCTTGGGAAATCAAATTCATTTAAATTGGATGCAATGGTCATACACATTAGAACAACTCTTTTTTGTTATCATGTTTGCATTATTGTACTTAACAATAGACAATGCAAGAAAAAAATGATTCAAAAAGGTGATGCATCTTAACATTGTCAAAAATGTAACATTAATATATAAAATTTTTAACTTTGTATTGGAAACCATCATTAATAAAATATGAACCACAACATTTGATGATGTTATTATTATAATTATAAATATCATAATATATACTTTACATAATATTTGATATCTTTCGACAAAATCACGACCCAAATAGAAAATCAATATTCACCAAAACATGAAAACAAACAAATAAAAATTCACATTACTTACACCATTAAAACAACTGTTGATATTATTTTTGTTACGAGTCTCTGAAGTATCGACTCAACCTCATTGACGTGCATCCACCGTTGCTTTGTAGAAATGTGAAGGCAAAACGGTTTTAAATGCACTCTGACTCCTCAGCCACATTAAAATCCTTAATATTTGTAACAATTTTTCCATTCTTGCATAGATTTTACAGCAATCAAAATGAATAATAAGATATTAAAATATAGAATGTTTCAATGTAATCAGAAAGGTTTTATATTCTTCAGACAAGCGATAGTTTTCTGTAGAGGAAGGTCAGCCTGTTTGGGCCTGGGCGGTCATATAGCCAGTTGGGAATAGCAAGTAAATACCCTCCCCTCAGTTCTGTCTTGCCTAATTTGTAAAAATATATTCATTTCGTTGCACCCCTTTGTTGCAATAGGTTTGGATTGGCACAAGGTTCACATGATCTAAGGTACCTATGATCTCCGTTGGTTTTCAGGTTTGATGAACAATGTTATTTCGGGGTCTCTATAGACAACTGGCTGCAAATTCAAACTAATCTCAGGCGTAAATTTTGCTCAACATGTGGAAAGGATCCAATGAATAACTGCTAAACAATCTTAAAGCTTGTACATAATATATATAGGGCATTGATCTACTTTAAAGCTGGTCTATATATTTAAATAAACAATTTAGTGTTCACTAATATATAATAATAATACACGGTTAATAAATAGAATAATAATAACATATATATAAAGAAATAAAAAAAAGGAATATCTTCATGTATAATGTTATTGAAGATTTGTTGCAAAATATAAACTTAAAAATAAATAATTAGAGTTGTGATAATTACTATCTAAAAATTTGTATTTGATCAGAGAATGTTATTAGGATATTAAATTTCAGTTTGAGTAGGGGTTTAGAGCGTAGCCTTTTAACCCTAACGAAATGCTTAAAACAAAAATTAACTTGAAGGTTTTATGTTTGGCTAGTTTTGCTCTTCAATTCGCTTTCCTTAATTTCCCAACAAAACACAAGCGTATACCTCCAATAGTTAAATCTCTTATCTAAATTGTCAAGGAGAATGGATTAGGGACTTGCAATAAAGTTTGGTGGCTTATGCCCATTAATTGACCCTCTAGCAACCAAATCCTGAGAAGTAGATCAAAGAAATCATTGGGAACTTTGGAATCACATAATATCCCTGTCGTGTAATAATAATATACTTAATGCTAGATTTATAATCCATAATACTTGTGTGTGTCAATGGGTCACAAGACTTATCTATTTATAAGCGACTTTGAATTAAAATTTTACAATATTCGCAGGTGTACCAACTTCCATTACTGACTAGAATTGTAAAATGCAGAAATAAGTGGATGGGCCCATCCATTAATTGAAAAAGAGTTTTTAAGGACCTCAAAATACAATTTATATAGGGGGACTAAAGGTTCAAGAAAATAAAATGGAGATTGTTTTAAAGAGTTAAAAGAGGAAATTTTGAGCTACAAAAGTTGCCTAGAGTACCAATATTGCTTGATTTAGATCATATTAGTTATACATAAATAAATGTATAAAACTAATATATAAATAAATTGACATAAAATAAATTCCATGGGGACATTTTAGGTTATTACATTTCCCTATTTTGAAATATGTGATTGGGCACAAAGTACATGGCATGAACAAGCACTTAAAAGTAGAACATATAAATGATATCAAAAAAAATATTCTTAATATGAATCATTAGACTTCGAAATGATAAATCCTAAATCCTGTAAAATTAATTTTTTGTACAAATATAGATGAATGAAAAATAATAAATATTAAATATAGAAATCAATTATAACAAAATACTTATTTTATCTTTGATATGTACGAAAAGTTCCATGTATTTGTTATATCGTTGAATGAAATAATTAGACAAACTAGAATTAAAACCCTATTTATCATCAAGGGATAGGTCTCCATACCTTAAATATAAAACACTTGATCATTAGGTATTTTGGAATTAAAACTAAAACCTTAAGGTTGTTTGCATATAAGTTTTCCTTCAAAATATGAGTAAAGTGCATGAAATATAAAAATGATTGAATTTAGGAAAAAAAAGGAAATATAATAATGATTGGATCTAGGTAAAAAAATACAAAATTACGTTTAAAATAATGTGATAATGAAAACATATATGGAGCAACCATGTAAACCAGCACATCAAAATTAATAATGGGCAACATATAAAAATAAATTTAGTAGCTTAAGTTAAATGAAATGAACTTGTAGGGATTTTGATCCAATATATATATTAAAATGAAAATAAAATTAAAAACATACTTCTTTTTTACCCTTTACTATTTTCAAATAGAACTTGAGAAAGAACATACCTTTTAGACATATGAGGATTGCCATGCTTTTATGGATTATATCACATGGTCCGCGTGATGGAGGAGATACAAATGGGATATTCAAGGGATTATTTGTGTATAATTATAGTTTTGGGTCTACGAGTATTTGATGGTGATTACATTCATATGAATATAGGGTAGATGTATGATATGGGGATAATAAAGTGATTTTTTTTTTTTTTTTTTGAAAATAATAATAATTGAATTTGGAGAGAATGTTAGAGATATTTTGAAAATGAATTTTATAATAACATAAGAATATAAATTATTATATTTTGAATGTAGTTTTTAAATATATAATTTTTTTTAATATTTAGGTGATAAAAGTGTGTGAAATAGATGTATTTATAATAATAGGTTGGTCATTTTTTTGTGAAAAGATAAGGAAATTACATGTATATAAACACACCTTTGTTGAGTAAATGAATGAATTTTTGTATGAAACTTCATATATGAATAGGTGAAATGTCAAAGATTCTTGAGAATATTTTTTATTATATATAAAATTTTTAAATGATTTTATAAGTCAAGACAACTAGAAAATTGAAACTGCAAGTGTATGAATACAACTTTTTGACCTTAATTTCATAAAAATCATTTTTTATAGAGAATAATTGACAATGTGTAGATTGTCAAAATATAAGTTTTATAAACGTTCGATTAATATTCAAAAATTTATTATAAAATTTGTGACGATATGTATATAGTCTATAATGAGGTATGTTATGTAGAAATTAAGTAATAATTATAAATAATATTCTAACATTGAAAAAAATTATATATTCTAAAACTATGATTTCCCCTCTCCAAACCGATATAATTTAAAAATAGTAATAATAAAAGCTCCTTGATCAGACATGTTAACAAAGACTAAAAAACTCTTAAATTTCTTAAAATTTTTCTTGGTTGGTTTATGACAGAGTTTGAATCAGGTTCGGGACCCCCATATCTAAAATTGAGGCAAATTTGGAGGGAAAGCAAAAAAAAAAATTAAACTTACAAAGGACGTACGCCCTTTGTAAACCAACCTTTTCCACATCATATGTTTTTGTCCATTTTTTGTGGATCACAAAGGGCATGCTTGCTTTTAAAATCACACATGTGATTCATGAATTTCTCTTGATTTTCCCATGAAAACTAATTTTTTTTGTTTTTTGCAAATTATAAACTGGTTTTTCTATTGTAACTATGTGAATTTGGTAAATTGTTCATTCACTTTATTTGAATCACTACAAATTCTTTAAATTTAAATCTAAAATTATCTCATTTTGGAAAAGATAAATAATGGGGTCAAGAGTCATCGCAAAATACCAATCAAAGAGCTAACAAATGAGGAAATTGAAGAGAAAAGAGAAAAAAAAAGAAAAAGACAAACGGATAGGAGATCAATTATAAGGGCTTCTAGGTAAGGTGAAACTGCTTCCTCTACACAAAGTAATATTTCAAATGAAAATAACATGCCCAATTCTATAGAATTTAGTTTAGATATATCTTCAAATGAGATAAGAGAACCCAATCAATCTTTATTGCATGATGAAATTCAAAAATTAGAGTATATATGTAATGAATTTATAAAAAGTGATAAAATGTATGGACAAACATAATATAATGAAACATCCATTCATAATAATTTTTTTGAGTATAATGATAATCAATATCAAGTAATGACCCCAAATCATGTGTCTCCTAATGAATAGGAATTTATTCATCTATAGAGACTAATGTAGATAGTCAACCCTCTACTATCCCTACTATGGTTGAAGTGGTAACACCACCCAATTTAATACAAAATATAGCTCTTAAACCCACACCTCTAAGGATAATAAGATGAACACCAAGGTATTTGGTTGAATTAAATAAAATAATAATAGAACCTATGGAAGGTAAAATGTCAAAAAGATCAGTTCAACGTCATGCTTAACATGTATGGGATTATGCATTTGAGAGTAAAATCCATAGAAAATGATGTCAACTATTTCTTTAAAATTAATGAAAATACAAAAATTGTGCCCTATGATGCATAATTTGGTGTTAAGAACATTCAACATGGAGGAAAAAAATAGTATAATAGTAAAGAATCTATTTAATGCATTTAAGACAATAGACAATAAAAGTCAGAATAAAGATAGTAATATGGCAAGATGAGTAATAATTGAATCTATAGTGAGTAAGTCAACATCTAAATCTCAAATTCTTAGTGAAATAATTAAATCCTTGAACTTAAATATAAAATTTATAATAAATACCATAAAAAAAGAACAAGGCTTGATGACCCTTCACTCACGGAATGTTGGGTGTTTAATGGTAAACTCCCATGAAAAGATAAGGTATTAGTTGAAAGAATAAGACATTTGATTGAAATGTTTTGGCATAACAACACAAGGGTCTCATCTATTGTAAAAGATATTAAAAGAAGAAAAAGGTCAAAAAATCATGAGTCACATGAAAAATACTTCTTAGACATGACCCAAACATAATTTTATAAAAATTTTATTAAGAAATTTAATGGCAAATTGATAATAGCCAAAGGTCATTTGAGATGTGTAAGCCTTTTTATGTTAAAATAAACCAAACATGCACCACATGTTGTTTCAAGGTACATGTTTAATTTGTTATGCATTTTAATGTTTTTCATCATATATGTTGTACTTTACATACTGACAAGATTTTTCAAGAATGTATGGTGTCTTCTCCACCTAAGACATCAAGAGAATTAATCTAAGGTGTTTTATGTCAAAGACCTAAGGGACAATTGTTTTTGTCAAATAATGTTTAGATGGAACATGTAACAATTGTGGTGGTTTGTCAAATTTGATGAGTTGTATACATGAAGATATTTCACATGAATTTGGAAAGTAACTAGTTGATTATAAGAAGTACAAATTTATAAAGTATGTGTTAAAAGATGGAAAAGAGTTATCAAAATATGAATTGGTTGGGAACAAAATTTTTGTATTTGATTTCATATTTGAATTCAATAAAAATATTATCTACCAATATGTAAGACACACACAAATCAAAATGGTTAGATAATCAATTCAAGGTATTCAAAGACAACTTTCTAGTTCGCACCATTATTTCGGTTATAGACTTTGCTAAGAACTACACACCACAACCACAGAATGAGGTTCAATCTCAATACTATAATTCAATTCAAGTTAGAATTTTTATTCATATTACATTCAAACATGCATCTAATAGCATAAATAAAAATAGATAGATTTTGGGAGAGTACCACTTTTATATGAGCGAAGATAGATCACATTCTCCAAAGTTTATCTAGGGTTATTTTGAGATATTTTATATAAATATGAATGTAAGAGAAATAATGTTTGATACACACTACATTTGGTCAGACAATTATGTAGGGTAGTTTAAAATTTTTTGAATGTTTTACTAGTTAAGCAGAATGTAGAAGAAGAATGACACTCAATATTTTTGGAGCTTTTTTGAAGCTAGTCATGGAAAGGGGGAACATGATGGTGCAGGTGCATGTGTAAAAAGAGACCTTAAAATAAATCAGGCAAAGCACATGGATAGTGCTAATTTGATCAATGTTGAAAGTATTGTGACTTGGTGTAATGAAAATATTTGTCATAGATCAGATAAGCATTCTCATGTAAAAACATTAATTTAGTTAATAGAGAAACAACATAAGACAATATATGAAGATTGCATTATAGTACCTAGATTGACTATTTTCCACTCTATTCAAAGCTCAAATTCAAGTTCATGGACTATCTATACTATAAATATGACATGCTTTTATTCATCGTGTATGAAATTTAATCGGAATGAATGTGATTCAAAAGAATGGGTTGATGATTTGTATTTTAGATCCATATCACTTGTAAAGAGTAGTCATTCACTCCAATAATTGATATATCATGAAATGACATCATCAATTGACTTTGACCATATCTCAGATCTTGTACAACTAGGTACAATTTATTTTTTAATTAAATACACAACCTTAGTTAGATATTAGTGATATTTTTATTTTTTCTAGATGTGTTTACAATTTGATTATACTTTAAATGCAGGGCATATTTTTGTAGTCATTGTACCTGAGGATAATGATGAGAGAACAAACTACTATTTGTGTTGTGTAGAAGCAAAAAAATTAAACATAAATGTTATGGATGGAAAAAAGCTAATTTATCCCACTAGGTCTGTAGTGGTTATTGGAACCTGGCTTCATAAGTAATATCATAAAAAAATAAAACAATTGTTATTTGAGGACTTTGAAACACACAGGGTGGTGCTTCATTATTCAAACCTAGTTTTTACTACAAATAATAATCAAATATGATGGATAGCTTCACAATATAACTTTGTATAAAGTGTGTGAATCTGACCACAAAGTGATTCTTGAAACACTTACAAATAGTGTTGATCTTGAAAGTACATCAGATTGAATTACTAAGTTTATCTAGTGTTTTAAATTAATATAGTAAAGTTATTTGATTTAATGTATTTTAAATTTCAACTATTTTATCATTATGTTATTTTTATTTAAAAAATTTATTAATAATTTTAATTTAGGTTAGTGGCACTAGATAAATTCCACCTTCACGTGGTTGGTGTCCTGAGTAGTGAAGATTATCTTCTTAAAATGAAGAGAAGCCAAAAAACAATTCATATTAATTTTATCTACCTTAAGCAAACCAATTTTTACCTTCTCTCTATTTTTTCTTTCAATAAAACACAAAAATAGTCTTATCTATGCTCTCTTAAAGGACTCTTTATACATGTGTAGGAGTTGAAGGTTCATCTTTAGCCCTTACGATTTTGCAATGTGCAACAAAAGTTCACTCATTTTACACACTTAGGGATGACTCGTAAGGGATGCCTCTGATCAACTATAATATCTATTGTTAGGGGCTGATCGAGACCAAATAATGGTCATTATAAACTTAATATTCCTATTCTAGGGTGTTCATATAGATGGTTCTTTGATTGGGCTAATGAGTCAGACTATATGGCCCTCATTGACCAAATTTTAGCATATTCTAAGAGATTTCACTGTGAGAGAAACTTCATTGTTGCATCTTCTACTAATTGAGCTAGAGATAATCCTCCCAAGCTCTCTTAGAGGACTTATCCTTGCACATGTAGGTGTTGATGGTTTATCTCTATCCCTCACAATTCTCTTGTAATGCACAATAAAAGTTCACTTATTTCTCACACTCAGGGATGAGTGGATTCTCTTAAGGGATGCTTATGATCAAATTCAACCTTAGTTCTAGGGGCTAATCAAGATCATAAAATGATCATTCTAGCCTTAAAATGTCTATCCAGATGTGTTCGCATAGACGATTCATCAATTGGTCTAACGTGTTAGAATATACAACCCCCACTAACTAATTTTTGGCCTATTTTGAGAGATTTGGCTGAGAAGAAAACCTCATTATTATGTCTCCTTATGATAAATTTATAGAAAATCTTCTTAGGTTCTCTTAGAGGACTCATTTGTGTATGTGTAGGAGCTAAGAGTTTATCTCTATCCCTCATGGTTTTCCTGCAATGCATGACAAAAGTTTGCTCATTTTGCACACTCAAAGATGAGTGGATTCTCTTAAGGGATGCCTCTGATAAACTATAACCTTCATTATTAAGGGTCAACCAAAATTAGATAATGGTTGTTTTAAACTTAAAATAATTATCTTGATGTGTCCATACAAATGGTTCATCGATTGGGTTGACAAGTCAAAATATACGACCCTCACTAATTAACTTTTGGTCTATTTTGAGAGATTTAGCTATGAGAAAAACCTCATTGCTTTGTCTCATCCATCTTAAGTTAGACAAAATCATCCCAAAATTTCTTAGAGGACTCATCTGTGCATGTGTAGGAGTTGATGGTTCGTATCTATCCCTCATGATTTCCTTACAATGTACATCATAAGTTTGCTCATTTTGCACACTTAGGGATGAGTGGATTCTCTTAAGAGATGCCTCCAATCAACTACAAATTTCATCTAGAGGATCAAAAAAGATCATAATATAAATATTATAGACTTAAAAAACCTATCTAGACATGTCCATATAGATAGTTTATTGATTGGGTTGATGAGCTAGAATAGATGACCCCCATTGAGTAGCTTTTGACCTATTCTAAGAGATTTGGCTATGAGAGAAACCTCATTGACATGTATCATCCATCTTAAGTTAAATAAAATACTCTAAATTTTCTTAGAGAAATCATCCATGCATGTGTAGGATTTTAAGGTTTATCTCTATCCCTCATGGTTATCCTGCAATGCATGATGTAAGTTTGTTCATTTTTCACACTTAGGGACGAGTGAATTCTCTTAAGAGATGCCTTTTATCAACTACAAATTTCACTCTCAAGGCCCAAACGAGACTAGATAGAGGTTATTATGACCTTAAAATGCTATCCATAAATGTCTATGTAGATGGTTTATTGATTGGGATGATGATATAGAATATACAACCCTTATTGACTAACTTTTGGCTTGTTTTGAGAGATTTTCCATGAGAGAAACCTCATTACCACATCTCATTCATCTCAAGTTAGATAAAATCCTCTTGGTATTTCTTTAAGGACTTGTATGTGCATATTTATGAGCTGATGGACTATGTTTATCCCTCATAGTTATGCTACAATGCTCGACATAAGTTTGCTCATTTTGTAAACATAGGGATGAGTGAATTCTCTTAAGGGATGCCTCTGACCAACTACAACTTTCACTTTTTGAGCTTGACTAAGACTAAACAATGGAAATTCCATCCTTAAAATTCCTATCTAGATGTGTTCATGCATATGGTTCATCAATTGGGTTGATGAGTTAGAATATACGTCTCCTACTAACCAACTTTTGGCCTATTCTGAGAGATTTGGATACAATATAAGCCTCATTACCGCATCTCAATCATCTCAAGTGTAATAAAATCCTCCTGATATTTCTTAGAAGACTCATCTAAGCCTGTGTAAGAGCTGACATTTTGTCTCTATCTCTCATGATTATTCTATAATGTGTGATAGAAGTTTTCTTATTTTGCACACTCAGGGATGAGTGAATTCTCTTAAGGGATGCCTCTAATCAATTTCAAATTCACTCTCAGGGCCTGATCAAGACTAGAAAAATGATGTTCTAACCTTAAATTTTTTATTTGGACATGTTCATGTAGATGGTCATTGATTGAGATGATGAGTCAGAATATACGGCCCCCACTGACCAACTTTTAGTCCATTCTAAGAGATTTGGTTGTGAGATAAATCTCATTGTTATGTCTCATCCATCTCAAGTTAGATGGAATACATGTGTAGGTGCTGATGAATCATCTCTAGCCCTCAAAACTATGCTCTAATGCTCGATGAAAGTTTTCTCATTTTACACACTTAGGGATGAAAGAATTCTCTTAAGGGATGCCTCCAAACAACTAAAACTTTCACTTCCAAGGCTTGATCGAGATCAAACAATGATCTTTATAAATTTAAAATGTCTATCTGGATGTGTCTAAGTAGATGGTTTATTGATTGGGCTGATGAATCAAAATATACAACCCCCATTGATCAAATTTTGGTCTATTCTAAGAGATTTAACTATGAAAAAACTTTATTATTACATCTCATCTATCTTGAGTTACATAAAATCCTCCTAATATTTATTAGAGGAATTTTCCATACACATGTAGGATCTGAAGGCTCATCTCTAACCCTCATGGTTCTCCTACAATACACGATAGAAGTTCACTTATTTTACACACTCAGGGATGAGTGAATTCTCTTAAGGGATGCCTCTGACCAACTACAACTTTCATTTTTGAGACCTAACCAAGACCAAAAAATGGCCATTCTATTCTTAAAATGCTTGTTTAGATGTGTTTGTATAGATGATTTTTTGATTGGGTTGACGAGTCAGAATATACGGCCCCTACTGACCAAATTTTGGCCTATTTTGAGAGATTTAGCCAGAAGAAAAACCTCATTTTTACATCTCATCCATCTCAAGTTAGATAAAATCCTCCAAGTATTTCTTAGGGTACTTGTCTATTCACATGTAGGAGCTGATGTATGATCTCTAACCATCATAGTTCTTTTGCAACATGCATCTAAAGTTCACTCATTTTGCACACTTAAGGACGAGTGGAATCTATTAAGGGATGCCTTTGATCAAGTAAAAATTTCACTCCTATGGTTTGACTGATACTAAATAACAACCATTTTAGCCTTAAAATTCCTATCTAGATGTGTTCATATAAACAATTCATCGATTGGGTTGATGAGTTGGAATATACGACCCCCACTGACCAACTTTTGATCCATTTTGAGAGTTTTAATTATGAGAAAAACCTCTTTGACACATCTCATCCATCTTTATTTACATATAATCCTATTAGAATTTATTATAGGACTCATCCATTCATGTGTAGGAGTTGACGACTTATCTCTAGCCCTCACGGTTCTCTTGCAATGCATGACGGAAGTTCACTCTTTTTTACCCTTAAGGATGAGTGAATTCTCTTAAGGGATACTTCTGACCAACTATAAATTTCACTTTCAAGGACTGAACAAGACTGGATAATGACATTTATAGCCTTAACATGCCTATCCAGACATGTTTGCATAGATAGTTCATTGATTGGGATGATGAGTTAGAATATATGACCCTCGCTAACCAACATATGGCCCATTCTAAGAGATTTAGCCATGAGAGAAACCTCATTATTACATCTCATCTATATTAATTTAGATAAAATCCTCTTGAGCTTTCTTATCAGACTCATTCCTTCATGTGTAGGAGCTGATGGATTGTCTCTAGCCCTCACGATTATGTTTCAATGCACGACCAAAATTAGAGGAGGATTAAATAGCTCATCTAAAGATTTGAACTACCTAAAACATTAAAGGTAAGGTGTATACATATTACAAACAACTTGAATCCATTATAGGATATTTATTACCAAAAACACATTAAAAATACACTTGTGTATGCACCATCATGTGGAAAATTTCTAACACTTATGAAATTAGAGAGTTGAGAGAAATTGAGTTTCTTGGTGTGTGCAACTTCTCAGTCCCTCAAATCATAGATATGGGAAAATTGTTTTAAAGAGTGGATTGATCCATGACTTGCACTAATCTGATGTTGTAATGGTTATGGGGCCGCATTTGGTAATGGGGTCCCAACAAAGATGGTGTTAAAAAATCTACTGTGTGCTTGTAAATAAAGCATCTTGAAAAGCTTCTCTTAGATGATGAAAGTGAAAGGAACTATTCATGTGATTTTTTTATAAGATGTGTACTAAACATTATAAATATATAAAAATGTCTGATCAAGAAATAAAAATAAAGTTAACATTTAAATGCAGTATTTTTTTACAAGTGCTTGAACTAGATTAGATATTCACAAAATTGTATTAAAAAAATTATTTATATTCATTTCCCATAAAATGATAAACATGCAAAATCAATCAAAGAAAGTTGTAATGTTCATTAAAAGTATATTAAGAGATGAATAATCCATTTGATTACTAGAGTTGGAGTTTTAATTATAAAATAACATTGTGTAGAGACTTCTCCAAAAAAGGGATTAGTGGGAGAAAAAATATGTATGTCAATCCTGTACAAAATAGTGAAAAAAATACCAAGAAGATGTCTACACCATGGTAATTAAAGCCTGATCTGATATGGCTTGAAATTCCTTGAATATTTAAAGCAACAACACATTTATAATTAGCAAACAACATGATATGTTGTGCTTTTTAATAATATTTTATCAAGGCCTTGCATAGGCTAGATCTCATGCAAAAAATAAAGAGTACTTACGATGATGACATATAATCTAAGCTTGAAGACTTAAAATCCCACATGAGGTACAACAATGTAGAAAACATGATATGTTGTGCTTTTAAAGAATCTTTTACCGAAGTCTTACATAGGCTAGATCTTGTGAAGTAAATAAAGAATACTTATGGCGATGACATATCATCTAATCCTAAAGACTTAAAAGCCTACGTGAGACACAACAAGAGTACATTGAGATCCACATTATGATAACAAAACATTAATACATACACAAGTGCATCACTTGACATCCTAATAATTATGATCAAGTATAATTTATAATATTTACATGTCCATGAAATTGATCCTAAATCTACTTACATCACAATTGTAAATTGATATGTAATTAAATGTAAATGAAATAATTAAATAATAAATATCACATGTAAATGTAAAATATACATAATTATGAAGCACCTAACTTAGATAATAATGTGATTTTTAACCCCATATGAAGTAATAATGATCATTAACCAATAATATTTGTAAACATTAAATGATCAAAATAGAAAATATGCATAGGTAAAGGAATCATATTACCGAATAGTATATATGTGATATATGCAAAGTTCTATGTCATAACTTAACATACATCAAAAAAAAATGTAGACCATAACTTGTACATAAACAAAATACACCATATAGGCATACAATGTGGGCCATATTGGCATACACAATTGATTGTGCCTATAACTAGACCCCTAGCACAACAACTAGCTCTCATACTCCTCATTACCTCTCAATAAATTGTGCTTTGTTGGCATAGACATAGAGTCAGGGGTGTTGGATGCCTCAATATGAGGAGAGACTCTCTTCTTAGCATGTGAGTCATCCATTATTTCATAAAAAATAAGTGAAAATTGTTGTGTCTACACAACATATGAAATATAAAACTTAATGCATTAAAATTATATATTAAAAATTTGATAAATTTTTTTGGAATGTAAAATTTTGTAAAATGATTCTACACTCACCGTATTCCATCTAAATGTTTATCCAGGGATAGAAGATCACATATACACTTGTGATGGGAAATCCTATGAGCATACATATATCCTTAGATCTAGATATACATACAATTATATTAATATGACATAAAATATTATTACTTAAAGTTAATAAGAATTTTACTATATGTTTTCACTAGTCTTTGTCCTTGAATCATGACCTGCTGTAGAGATAGTGGATTCTCTGATGTAGTTGTAACATCAAAAACACCCTTTTCTCATCCATGATGGGTGCCTATAACATCCCGCATCATCTATGAAAGCAATAAATGAATATTGTTTGGATCTAGTGAACATGATAAAAATCTATGACTATAATATATATCTTAAAACACAATTTTTTATTCAAAGGACAATAACCATGTACATGAATAAATATGTATTATAGAAGTTTTAAAACTTGTGTATAGGTTATACCCATGCCAATTATGTCCTCTAAAATAGATTCAAGGCCTACTGAGCTACCCAAAATATCACCAATCATCTATACAAGCAACAAATAACAATTTCAATCAAATAAATTAGTCAATTAAGTAAATACATACTAAAAACTAAACCTAATATTTTTTTACAAACATGAAAAAACTATTATTAAAATTAAACTAGTGTATCAAATATAGATGGTGAAGTCCATAACTCATATAAAATAGAAGACTAGCATATCTTGATAGGAGTCAGTGAAGCTAGTACATCTCACATAGTGTTTGGCTTGCTAGTGTCATGCGCTACTAAAGTATCTACAGGTGGCATATGATCTAGCATATTAGTGTTTGGCATGCTAGGGTTATGCACTATTGAATCATATACAAATGGCATATGCTCTGGAATTCTAGTCTCCATAAATTTACTATGTGTATGTTGTACCTAAATAAGAGGTCTCATACACTTCCTCCCACATGATGTGTAATGATACACAGAAACTATAACATGAGTAGAAGGAGGGACACTAGCACATATACCAACACCACCAAAACCATTATCACCACTACCACTACCACCAATAACATTAGCACCAACACCAATACCAACAACACCACCACTATTGTTAGCACCACCATAGGCTGAGTAAAAGTCTTCAAAGTATGCATACCATGCTTAATCATAACTTGTATCAAACTAGTAACTGCTTCAAGGGTGTCCATATATACATTATGATGCAAAATTTTAGGAATAGAGGCATGAGATATTGTCCTTCTATTTCTATGAGCTTAGTTATGATGGTTTTGGTCTCACCTAACACCAGGTATACCAAATGAAGACCCACCTCCCCTACTTTTAGAGGCCTTCATATCAAAAGAATTTAGAATTTCTCACAACACAAACTCACAATACACTTTTCTCAAAAAATATAATGTAATCTAATTATTTTTGCATGAATGCTCATCAAACACCATCCACCACCTATCCTAACTGTTATTTTTTATCTCGTTATGAATACACCAATTAATACTAATATGTTTACAATTCATTGGTGGAGGTTGGTTAATTTCAAGATTAAAAAATAAAATGCACACAGTTTCTTTTGTTATTATTTTTCTTAACATCTTCATATGACAATTTGTTAGAATACAATTGTTTCATGGCCTCTCTTCGATGCAACATTGCATCAAGTTATGAAGTTACATTTCCCACTTCCTTAAAAATAGACTCTAGTGTATTGGTAAGTGAAATGTGTGCACTACCAGTTGAATAGTGATGCAAATCATTGATAATTATTTATAATTGTTAATGTTTTGAATTGTATTACTCATACAATTAAACTTTTTTATGCAAAATTAAACTGTTCGAGGTTTTATCTAACATTTTCTTTATGCAATGGATCCATCAAACTTGTGTATCTAAATTTAAATAAAAAAATAAGTTTTTTAGGCAATATAAGAAAATCTAATGAAAACCCAAATTCAAAACCCTACTTGAATAAATAAATATAAAAAAATTAAAAAATTAAAATCCAAAAATTAACATACCTAATCTATAGTAATCCGAATTTTGAATCCCATTGTTGGGATGAAACTCCAAAGTGTGTACGTGAATTTGAAATTGACAAACAATGAGAGGAGAAAAAGAAAAATGCAATTGGGTTATGGATTTAATTGTAGAAAATAAAATGATATAGGGCGTATGCCCTTTATAATTTACAAAGGGTGTACACACTTTATTTTCTAAAAGGCATACACCATTTAAAAATCATAAAGGTTATACACCATTTGAAAAGGGTGTACACACTTTACAAAGGGTGTACACCCTTTATAAAAGGTTTACGCCTTTGAAGCTCAGGCATAAGCCTGAATCTCAAAAAATTAAAAAAAAAAGGTGTATGCCCTTTTAAAAATGGCATATGTCCTTTGTAAAAAAAATTTGGAAGTTGGGGGAATGTCATACATTGTATCCCCTAACTTTGTGTGTCGACCCTACCATCACTCTAGGGGATGTAAAGAGACCATTGTCCCATATATGTAATATGAAGCCATATATGAGACAAACATAATATCATGTCCTAGAGTGTTAGAGGATCATAAAGGTATTTATGGAGGAGTAAATTACTTGGTGGCCGTATATGGACCACATAGTTAGGTTGAGTGTGCCACATAATTACAATGGACTAAGACCACTAGGTGGTTGTAATCAAGTAAAAATGGCATTTTTATTCTAAGAGTGTTTCTTGAGATATCATATTATTATCCTAAAGCCTTTATCACACTTTTATATCTATTTAGAAATCTACAGACATCTTCTATCAGCTCAAACACAATCCCAAAATAACATTCCCATATCCCAACCCAGTGTGCCCAATAGTCTGCCAGCTAAACATTAACATCACATTAAGGACACTAGAGCCACATGGCACTAGTGTCCCTTGCCCTAACTCTCCCGAATGGATATATTTTCAAATGTGTGCCCTTCTTAAGGTCCACTTAAGTATATTTTATTATCTATATAAGCTATATATATATATATATAAGACTTTTTTACCTCTATTCACTAGATGGAAAAGAGATGTTAAAAGGCTATCCAAATAAGAAACAAGTTGAGAAAAACTAAGGTACTTGATCGCTATTCTTCCATACTTCTACATACTACTATCAACAACTACCATAAGCCTAGATTTTAAATATTTCAAATCTCAAGCACACTCAAGGCATTCAATACCACTCTCATTCTAGCATTCACTTGCACTTATACCAAACACTATGTGGGAGAACTACATAGAGCTTGATCCCTCCTCAGAGTATTGCTATGTAGGCAATTCTCTTCATAGGGGGTGTTAATGATGTCCAATTTATCCTACTAAGGAACACACATTTTTATCGCATGCCATACTTGCAAAGAGGATTAGGGTTTTCACACTAAATTAGATTTTTTAGGCACAATACAAAGTTCTATATTTTGTGCATGCAGGAATAAAACCCAAAAACACAGGTGCAAGTGATCCTAAAAAATAGGAACAATCTTGTAAAGAGGACACTAATACCATTTTAAGGACACTAGAGTATCATAGTGCTACTATCTAATGAGAAATTAGACCCAGTGACCTTGTTGATGACATTCAAACCTATCCAAATCTTAGTTTTTAGAACCTAGCTCTTCCACGATAGTCACCTTCTAAATAAGTCTCTATTTATGCATATTTAGTAATATTTTTATAAATTTAAAAGAATTTAAAATCCATAAAAAATTATTGGTTAGTTATTTCATATTATTTAACTAATTTAGACATCTCAGACTTTTAATCTAACTTAGGAATTACATAAGTAAAACCTTAAATGGTTAAATAATTTGATGAACCCAACTTAATTCAAATATTGCTTCAAACCCTAATTTGTACTAATATTTTTTTTTGGTACAATAAATTAGGGATGCATACTTCTAATTTTCGATTTTTTAAGACAACCTAACTAATTAAATAAATTACATATTATGGTTTTAATTTATTTTACATATAATTTAAATTATTTGTAAAGAAACCCTAGATGATCTTAGGGTTTGTATCCTTTTTTTTCCTATTTTCATTAGCTGGTATAAATTGTTTAGAATTCATATATTCTATTTTAATATCTCTATTTGAGTTTATTTAATAAATTCTATCTAAAAAAGCTATCTCTCTTCCATTAAGAAGTGCTAGACTAGATGGTAATCCTATAGAGCATATTGAGATTCCTATTAGCTAAGCCTATAACATGGAAAATGAACCTATCATAACTATAGCTATGCATCCTTCACACCCTGATTACATGGGTTTCAATGATAATTCATCGGAAGATGAACAATACATGCAAGAACAAGATGAGGTACACATTGAGAATCAGGACACTCTCCCTCCACTTAACAATAATGACATAATTATGAAGAAAGATGAGGTATTAAAAGGATTTAAAGATATAATTTAGGAATATCCCCTTGTTCATGCATAAATCCTACAATCCATATTGTAAATCAAGAATAAAATAAAAAATGGTCAATCGTCAACTCCCCCAATTAATAATTTTGTTACACCTCCAGTGGGGTCAACTCAACCAACTCAGCTAACACAACCTAAGATTATAATTGAATAACCATCAATGATAGATACATCACTTGTGTCTAGTTTCCCCACTCCAAATGTATAATCCCTTATGCATGAGATTCATACTCTTCAGTCTAAGGTGTTACATCATGAGAAGGGAGACACTAGGCCATCACATGTCTTGGATTCCAACATTCTCTTACATACACCTTTAACACATCACATAGTGGCAACTCCCTTTCCATTATATATTTTGGCACCCAAGATTACATTATATGATGGCAAGGGTGACCCAGAGCATCATCTCAGAGATTTTCATGTAGTGTGGTTGGACTATGTGTCAAACAATTGGCTTATTATGATGTTATTTCCACGCAGTCTTAAGGATTATGCCCCAAAATAATTCTAAGATTTACCAAATCAATCTATCACAACATTAAATACTTTAGCCAACATGTTTCTATCACACTTATTTATCAACATCATTGATAAGATATCATATGCACAAGTGGCACAATTAAATCAAAAGTCAAATGAGCCTTTCATAGATTATGTCTTACAATAAAATATAATATTAGCCAAATTAACTATCCCTATATAAGATAGAGAGGTTTAGGACATATTCAAACAAACTCTTCTACCAACATTACATGAAGCTATCTTTTTTAATAAGTTTCCTACATTTACTAATTTATGCCACATAATCAAGGAAAGAAAGGTCAAACTCTTATCAATGGGAAAACTCAAGTACACAAATGGATCAAAATCAAATATTCAGAGTTAAAACAAACCTACATACAAGGTAAGATACACATAGAATAAAAGTGATCAAAAGGACACAATCAACATAACGTTCTGAGCCATCTCCCAGATTGGTTTTATCTGTTCCTCAACATAAAGTCTTCACTAATCTTCCAGAGTCTTTAGCATGGGTTCTATAATAGCTTTTGGAATGCAATGTCATATCTCTCCCTCCCATTAAAGAGGTTGATATGATACAACCTCTTCCAAATAACTATAATTCAAATGCATTCTATGAGTATCACAAGGCACTAGGCCACAACAAAAATAGATGCATTTACCTAAAACATAATATACAAGATATAATTGAGGCTAATATTATTGATGTGGGCACACCCACATAGGCACCAAAATAACAAAAAACAAAGGCTAAATCACTAAAGATATTTTTAGATCCTTTCCTAAAGCATATAATGAATAAGGTAAGGGGTATATCGAGTGTTCACTATACATACTAGGTGCATCTACCACCAGATTCATATCACACAGTTACAGAGAAAACACATCCATTACATAACATTATTAGCATGTATCACACTATAGTTCTACATATATCACTTATCACATATTTAGAGAAAGATATTGTGGATGATGACATAGATTTACATGCACTCTTTATATGAGCATACATACACCACCATCATATTCAAAGTGTTATGGTTGACAATGGGTCAAGCATAAACATGTGCACTATGACACTTTTACAATACTTGGGCTACACCAGAGTGGGATATATACCACATAGATATAGTCATTAGTGGTTTCAATGGTCATGTTTAGAGCTCCACTTGGGATATTTTGCTTCCATTATAGGTTAGACTAGTACACATAGCCATTCGGTTCCTAGTAGTACCTAGTGTTGGGGTATTCGATATATTATTAGGTAATCCATGGTTATAGTAGCTCTGAGCCATCCCATATATAGTACACTAATGATTGAAGTAAATACATGCTAATTATGTGGTTAAATTTAAGGGTGTCCTATATGAGTATCCACTACCCATCCCATAGGTAGTTCCAACATAATTACCAGCTACAGTTCTAACACCTACAAAAATTATAGTTCCAACACCATTAATAGATATTACACAACTATCATTTAGAGCTAAGATTACAATTACTATGCATACATCATAGATTTTAATAAATACATCAGTGTAGGATATGTCTACTCCTATAGTATTGACACATATGCATACTCTACCATAGAGACCATTACTAGAGACACCCCTATGTCAAAGATAGGTCATAGATTCTAGGGGACCTTCCTCTACTTAGTTTATGACTTGATCAATATTATTGGGTTCTAAGGGTTCTCAACATAGGGCATTTATGTCACCTAAACTTCTTCTTCTACCAGATGGGTTCTAAGACCCCTTTAGTTCATGAGGCATCACATTCAATGCCATAGCTTCATAACATCACTACATAGGCAAATTTTAAAAAAAAGTATATAACATAATAGATTATGGGATCATAATTTCCATTTCACACTACATGCGTGCTCATAGTTCTCTTATTTGACATAGGCCACAATGATAGTGAGTTTACCATTAGACTTATTAGTTGGTATGGTTCCTACTCTTATACATACTTCCTTCTCTCTCTTGCTCCTTGTAAATAATTTATTTTCATTTGCTTGTATATAGCTTATTTATAGAAACTACCAAAATAATATAATATGTCAAAATAAATAAACAGTTATATATTACTCAAAAAATATAAAATTTACAGATTATATGCATTTCTATGTTTGTATTTCTATTACTTTCTAGATATTACATATTTCTAGCTATTTTAGTAAAGTTGGTTTTATCATACATAGATGCTTCACTTATTCTTGTTGAGTGCTTACAGATTACATATAGGACTCGATCCACTACACTGGTCCAAATTTGCTATCATCTACCCACTTGGGGCATATAAACCAATCTAGGTTTATTCATTTGATACATATGCCCATTTGAGAGCATCTCATACATAATTCCTAATACCAGGTTCTATCCTTACATTATATACATTCCAATTTATGAATTGATATATCTTGATATGGATCATTGTTACTCATTACTAAGATTTTTTGTTGACTATCACTAGTTAGACTCAGTATAAGTACATCCTATAATTTACATAGATTTGTGCTACATAATTATACATGCTTTAATTTCTAGCTTTCCTAGTTTAGAGTTTATTGTGTTTCCTATGCTTCTTTCATTTCAAGGGCATTTGAATATTCCATTGCTCTTTGGATCTTTTCCACTTCTATGTTTATATGCCTTGGACATATGCGCATATCCCTTGTGTGTGCTTTCCTGATTATATATGTGTACATTTGAACATGTCCTTCTATGTGGCTCTAAGCCAAATTGCTTATTGCTTGCATATGTGTACATTTGAACATGTATTTGTATGTCTTCCATTCTCAGATTTAGTGACATGTGCCCATGTCCCTTGTATTATGGCCCTTTGGCCTACATTTGTGTACCTCATGTATTTTATATGTATGCTTTCTTATATGCATCTTCACCATGACACTTGTATTTGATTGTTACATACACACACACACACTAGTTTTTGATATCGTGAGGGACCTCATGCATCTAACCTTCCTACTTGGGTGTTGTGATGGACATTATGCTCCATCTCCCTAGGTAGCTGCTCAAATTTTATGTTATACACATTGATTGAATATATCTTAACACCCTTATGAAATGTTAGATTACAATATACATCTTACATGGCATACGTATGCTTAGATAATTTTCCATTTTGATTTTATATTTGTACATTATATTAGAATATCATGCATTTATAATATATATGCTCTGGCTAACAGATTTTGTAGAACTAATTATTTTGAGGATAGTTCTTATAGAGGTTTCACAACTGCCCTCAAAAGAGGGGGAATTCATAGGGATTTGTCACAAAGACCAAGCTCCTAGTTTTCTATTCATAGATCACTTTGAGCACACATGCTTAGTTTCAAAAATTAGACATAGGACAAACATAGGAAAAAATCGGGAGTTAGAAAGCAATTTTGATCACCAAGATTTTAGACCAGATAGACATTAGCACCCAGATTGGGACACTAGCACCACAAGGAACTACCATACACTACATGGTGCTACTGTCCAATAAACCCAACTTTAGGTTAGTCTAGATTACCTAGATCAGTACACTAGGTATAATAAAAATTTACATAGGTATAGTCATAGGTTTGATAGTTTTGTTTAGATTTTGCTCAAATGCACTCATTTTAGCTCAAATTCATACTATTTTCTAAGATGTAGGGGCATCATGCAATACATGATTACTCTCACATTTAGTTTTGATACATAGATTCAGTTATTACATACTTAGTACATAATCAATATACTCAGATATTAGATTAGGGGTATGTGTGTGGCACATAGTTTCTATATGCTTAGTTACACAAAGGTTGATCAGATGGAATAGAAAAATACACATCATTCTATACGTTATATAAACTTGCTATCATATTTTAGGTTATCACCAATTTCATGCCTTATTCCATCTATAGTGGTTGGTATTTTCGATTGGCCTAGAGCTTCCTAATGTACTCGAGTGGTCATAGAGCCAATGTACATAATTAGATATACCTAGTTAGATAATTTTAGCACTTTACACAATTTATTTTTAGATGCATCTACTTCACACAGGTGAGAAACGATGGAGTCATAACCTACTTGAGTTCTTGAGCCACCTACATGAAAGGGTTAGACACACTTATAGTATTATCCAAGCTATTCATAGATCATGATCCACTGAGAAAGGGTGGGAAACGATGGATTCATATCCTACTTGAGTTATTGATCCCCCCACATATGAGGAATGAACAAGCTATCAGCTTAGTCCAAGCTATTAAATGATGTGATCAGTATGTACACTCACACACATAGGTTGTCACTAGGTTTACACATTAATTCACATACCCAATGAGGTGTATTCATTCCTCTCCTCTTTTTCTATCTCTTTACTCAACTTTACTTAGTTTTTATATTCAACATAGTCTTTTGCTTTTGATAATCTCTTAAGTAAGGATCAATTTTTGCATGTTTCATTATAGGTCATTATTTTGGATCATGTTTCACATACATAGACCCAAATTCACATAATCAAACTCACCTACACAAGTTTCAATTCCTAAGGAAGCATAGGTACACTTTTTTTAATTTTATACTATTCATTTCCATTTGCTACATTTCTAGCCTAAAGGGGGGAGGGCACATGTAATCACATAAAAGTGGTATTTGGATGCTAAGATTGTTGCATGAGATAACCTATTCTTATATTAGCCCTATACATATCTTAAATCCTTTATCACACATTTCCATCCATTGTATATACCAGAAACATCTTTTGTTAGCTTATATAGAGTCCCATAATAGCTTTCCCAAATCCCAATCGATTGTGCCCAATAGTCTGTCACCTGTACACTAGTACCACATTAAGGACACTAGAGCCACATGGTGCTAGTGTCCCCAACTTGGAACTAGTGTCCCTTGACCTAACTCTCTTGAGCAGATATATTTTCAAATGTGTGCCCCTCCTAAGGCCAACCTAAGTACATTTCATTATCTGTATAAGCTATAAATCTCTATAAATACAAGACTATTTGATCTCTATTCACTAGATGGAAAAGAAATGCAAAACACCTATCCAAATAAGAATAAGTTGAGCAAAATGAAGGTTTTTTATCCCTATTATACCCTAATTTTGAAAACTACCATCTAAAACTACTCTAATCCTAGATTTCAAAGATTTCAAATCTCAAGCACACTCAAGGTATTCAATACCACTCTCATTCTAACATTCACTTGCACTTACACCAAACACTAGGTGGGAGAACTACATTAGGCTTGATCCCTCCTCGAAGTATTGGTATGTAGGAAAATATCTTCATAGCGGGGTGTTGAGAATGTCCAGTATATCCTACTAATAAACACACATTTTTATCTCATGTCATACTTATAAGAAGGATTAGGGTTTACACACTATATCAGATTTTATAGGCATAATATAGAGTTTTATATTTTATGCATGCAGGAATAGAACCTAGAAACATAGGTGTAGGTGCTCCAAAAAAAAAAGGAACAATTATATAAAGAGGACACTAGCACCATTTTGAGGACCCTAGAGTAGTATAGCACTACTATCTAGGTGGGGTGTTATTGTCAATTGAGCAATTAGACCTAGGGACCCTATTGATGACACTCAGCCCTATCTAGAACCTAGTTTTTTAGAACCCAAATATTTTATGATAGTCACTTTATCAATAAGTCTCTATTTATGTATATTTATTACTATTTATAGAAATTTAAAATAATTCAAAATCCATAACAAATTAGTGGTTAATTATTTCATATTATTTAATTGATTTAGACATCTCAACCCTTTAATATAACATAAGAATTACACATGTAAAACCATAAATGGTTAAATCAATGGTACTAATGTTGGTAACCAACATATATGAGTAATTTTAATATGATATATTATTAGGATAGTTTATATTGACACATGGAATTTCTAAAACATTTTCATATGGATTAGGTCACGAAGATGCCCCTAAAGGGACACAGAGAGGATGGTACTAGCCTTTTAGTATCAAGTATTGACAAATAATGAGGAGCATACGAGGCATCACAACCTAGTTTTATTTGAGGCATCACAACCTAGATCATGGTGGCTTGAGGAAAATTAAGAACCACTACTTTCACTAGCAGTTGATGAGGAACTAGATTATTTAAAAAATTATAACGAGTATGGCATCAGGACATAGGATAAATGGGAGCAGATAGACCAAAATAAGTTGAATTAGGAGTGGGAGGGGAGGAACCTATTAGATTTTATCTCATAAAAAATACATTGAACAGTGATTAAAATCAAGAAAATCTATGTGAATAATTCATACATAATTTTTAATGTTTTATGTAAATTTTTTAATGTTATCTAAAGTTTTTAATGGTGGTGAGGGATTGAGCTCCTAGCATCTTAGCCATAGATTAGAGATTGGACAAATGCATACTAGAATACATTTTGGGCATGATTGAGTGAGATCACTTTGGTGTAGGAAGGAATTCCCCTCTTTTTCAATCTAATGTATAGGGCTTGGGCTGAATATAATTCTACATGTAACAAATAGGGTTGAGGAGATGAGTGCAAAGATCATACACTAAGGATAAAACATGCATCTCTCATACTATGGATTTATTAAAATCCATGAATAAAGAGAAGGATAAACATAAATATAAGGCTAGGATTTCTCCACATGGTGGTGATGGGTTCAAATAAATTATTTACGTTGGTTATCGATACCCATAATAGTGCTCCACTGAGGCCATGAAAATGAATGGGAAGTATTAATGACTCACCTTGAGGCATTTTTTTTTATTAGGATAAAAATGAGGACATGAAATCTCATGTTTAAAGAGCATGTTACCTAATTTTATAGGAAAGATAGGATATTTAACCATTCCCCTACATTGAAACAAGATTGTTATGGGTCATGTTACTGAGTTGTGTTTCACATTGTACACAAGGATGTCTAATATATTTTTTATTTTGATTAAAAGGTGTTGTGATGTATGTGTGAATTAGAATGTGAAATTTGTGTGCTCTAAAATCATCACAATGTAGACTCTTATAAATAGTTACTTAAGGAGAAATAAGAAGTAAAATATAATGAATAAATAAAAATGGCAGAGAAGTCATAGCATACAATTTTTTTCACTCCACGACATTAAAAAAAAAAAAAAATGAATAACAAAGAATAAATCATTGCATTCTATACAATGGAATGTATATTTAGTAATATATGAATGAAAAATTATAGACATAAATTAAACAAAAAATACATACAGAGTAAAGGCACACAAAACACTCAGAGGAAGCAAATGGATCCTTACTCACCCACTCTTCTTATTAGAATAAATTGATTATGATAGAAATATTTTAAATATGTTTTGTGATATACTTTATTTTAAACTCTCAAATTTCTATCTAAATAAGTCATGTTGTACAATGTTTTACTAGAGATAATGGGAAATGTTTGATAACATTATGATTTTTCTATTATGGTTAGTAGTATTATGATGTTTTATGTTTTGATATAGATATTGAGCTATTTATGACAATATGATGTTATTTATATTATTATTGTAGCATCATCAATTTTGATATGATGTTATTAGTTTTTATTTATATGATGTTACGAATTATATGTACCTTACATTATATTGATGTTATTATGGTTATGTTCATCTACTACTAATATTGTTGATTCCATGTTGTCTCATAGGTGTCGATGAAGAAGGGATGCTCTGAGACCATATAGATCCGTATTTACAATCATTATAAGAGAATGTTAAAATATTTTATAAGTATAGAGAGAAATATAAGGTATGGTTTATAATCACTAATCAATCCCTCTTATCATATTGTCAGTTTGAATGTAAAATGTTGTGTGTTTCAATTTGAATTTCACCGTGCTTCTTTACATTAAAACCCCCATTCATAATTGAATGATAAATATGTTCATAATTAGACAAATACCATTTAATATTATTTAATCACCCTAAAACTAAACATTTGGGCTCAATTTATCAACATAGGTTATTAATTTAAGTAGCCAATAGAGCCCCTATTATACCATGCATAGACCCATGGTCATTCATTTTAGCACACTTTGGTTTGTTTATTCGTGATTTGCTCCCAAGCTCTGATTTGGAAATGATAAATCTTTTCTCTCCTTTCCAATTGAGGTTTTGTCTTTATGGAAACCAAATTATCCTATGCATTTGTGCAAAAGGAGTATAACAAGGAAATTGATACTGTAGAAGGTGTGTTAATGGTGCCATCTCTAGGAGATCCATCCTTAGAATTAAAGGATGAGTTAGTGGTCATTGGAGTCTTCATTGGGATGGTAGGATTGTCTAGATGGATATGGGGTTTACTGCAAGGGGGATTCTATTATTGCATATTATAGGGAAAAAGTTTTAGGTGAAGCTAGATCAGGGTTTTAGTGGAGCAAATTAGGGAGGAGGTTGTCAACGTTGAAGAGTGAGAATCAAAAACTCTAATGTAAGAATATAAATGTTTAAGCTAAGGAACTGGAAGCTAAGGATAAATAATTTTTTTTTAAAACACTAGAAACCCTAAATATATAAGGTGTGCAAAGTTATTGTCTGTTCCTTTTCTAGTTCATCTTTGATCAGACTGTTGGGAATTGGCATTCACTTAATTAGGGACAAACAATGTAGTCTTACCTAAAAAATAAGTTTTATTTTTTTGTTTAAAGGAATGAAAAATAAATCATTCCAAGCTAAAATATATCAAGTGTTAATAGCAAAAAAAACATCACAAGGAAAAATTGGCAGCATAGACTTGTAAATTCATATGTAAAAATGAAAATAATTTTCATATACTATCACTAAATATTCATGTAAATATAATGAAAGAGTGATTCTTATATAATCAAGGAAGATCACTCATATATGTAAGATGAAGCTAAGAGATAATCTAGGGATAGAAATCCACTATACCTAAAATGCAAAAAAGAATTAATATCCACACCTAAGTGGGTGGGAATACATAATAATGCTTAAAGTAAATAAAACAACTAGGAAACATGAGATAAGGTAAATAAAATACTATATTATCCCCCCTTAAGTGAAGTTAGGAGCTAAAAATATCCAAAAAAAAAAAGTGGCATATTAATAGTATGAGTCCTGACAACAAGTCCTGATCAGGTGTTGATGTTCAATATATCCATGAAGAAATGAAGGAAGATGTTTTCATGAGCACCTCGTAAGGACAACCTCTAAAATTCCAAGCATGCCATACAACTCAAGGTAACAAGGTGATATAAAAGGCCTCATAAATATGTTGATAACTTGATGATGAGTCAGAATGCACTTCAATAAAATAATTCCATTCTAAATGTGCTTAAGAATGAAGTGCATGTGAATCTCAATATGCTTGGTTTGCTAGGGCACCATAGTGTTATGATAAATGTGAATTACACTTTGGTTATCATACCAAAGTATATTAGGTGGATCTTGTATTAAGACAAACTCTGTTAATAACTAACGAAGCCAAAGACTAACTCATTATGACTATTGCACTATACTCTACCTTTATGGATGAAAGTGCAATAACATTTTGCATCTTGCAATCCCAAACAACTAGGGAAGAACCTAGATAAAAAAGGTAGATAAAAGTGGAATGCCTATTATCAATAAAACCTGACCAATTTAAATTAGTACAACCAACCAAATGAGTATAACCTATCATATAGTGTAATCCAAAGTGGGAAGTTCCCTATGGATATCATAAAATCCTTATGGCAGCCTACCAATAACTAATATGATGAACATGTTCAAACCTAGATACAATCCCAACTACAAAACTCATATCAAGGTGAGTATGATTTAAGTACATGAGACTTCCAATCAACTGTCTATAAAATCTAAGATCACAAAAAAGAGTAGTGTAAGTAGAAGTAAGAGTGACCCTAAACTGGAAAGGAGAAGGACTTGGTTTGCAATCAACCATGCCAAAATGTTGAATAATATCAAGGGTGTAATTTTTCTAACTCAAATAAATCTCTAAATCTGACTGATAAATTTTCAAACCATGGAAAAAGAGCAAATGATCAATATCTATCATATTAAACTATTTGAAAGAGCATGTTGAATAGCTTGAATATGAGAAGAAGAGCTACTTGTAAGAAGAAAATTATCAACATACAAAACTAGTATAAAATTATCCTCTCTAACATGATGGATATATACTATAGGATTTGAGTGGTAGTGAACAAAGCTAGTAGATTGAAGAAAAGAATCCATCTTCTCATACTAGGCCTTAGGAGTCTATTTGAGAATGTAGAGAGACCTTTTTAGCTGAAAAACAAGAAATGAATCATGAACAAACCCAATATATTTCTCCATGTAGATTTCATCCTATAAATCTCCATGTAAGAAGACCTATTTATGTCCATCTGGTTCACCAACCAACCTTGTGATTCAGCAAGAGAAAGTACAATATAAAAATAATACATCTTGACAACGGGGAAAAAAGTCTTAGAGTAATCAATACCTTTTACTTGTGAGAAAACCTTTACTACAAGACATTGCTCATACTTGTCAATAGACCCATCAGCTGCATATTTGGTGCAGTATATCCACTTACACTTAACCAACTTAGAGTAATCGATACCTTGTGATGCAGCAAGAGAAAGTACAATATAAAAATAATCCATCTTGACAATGGGGAAAAAAGTCTTAGAGTAATCGATACCTTTTACTTGTGAGAAACCCTTTACTAGAAGACATTGCTCATACTTGTCAATAGACCCATCAACTGCATATTTGGTGTAGTATATCCACTTACACTTAACCAACTTTATTCCTTTAGGAAGAGAGACAAAATTCCAAGTATGACTCTTCATCAAAGAAGAATACTCATCTGTCATTTCATCATTCCACTCTTGTATCCCATGAGCCTGTGAAAAAGATTATGGGTCCCCAAAAAATCCCTAACATAAAATTATAGGACTTGTAGAATGTGCACGATCATGTCTAATGGGTGAAAGATCATGTATTAAAGGTGTTACCTTAAAAAATGTAGTATGATCCCACTTAATCATATTGGGAACAATATTCACATCAAAGTCTACATCCACAACCTACTCAATAGCCACTTGAGTTGGGTCCTTAAATAATGGACCCTTAAGATGAAGTGAGAATCATCAATGTATGGAATCAAAGAAGACTTAGAAGTGATGGAAGAATAAGAAGACTCATGAGAAGAGAAATTATCATCAAAATGAACATGTGTTCAAAAAAGAACATCATGAGAATCATGAACTAAAATTTGATAAGCTCTTATGTGCTAAAAATAACCTACAAAGATCAAGGGTTTGTTCTTCTTATCCAAAACTTTGCTTTTTTTCTTTGGCATAAAAGCCCAGGCATGGCTCCCAAAAACTTGAAAAAATAAGACAACAGGTTTAGTTCCAAACCAAGCCTTGTTTGGAGGGTAAGCACAAAAAGTTGGGGGACAAAAAGGGGCCTACCCATGGACATGTTTTTCCTAAAATTGATAAACCTAAAATTCTGTAAATAATTTGAAATAGCTAACTCAAAATTAGAGGATGGTATAAGAACATGAATTATAGTAATTTGAGTCTTTTTCTAAAACACTATTTTTTTAAAAAATGGTTAAGTATAATTAGGTCAAATATCTAGAACTTCAATAAGAACTCCTATTTTTTAAGGAAAATAGATTAGATAGCTAGTTGTTCAGCCCCTTATTTTTTTTTATCATCATTTAATATTATTTAAAATTGTTTGGTGAAACTTTAGATAAGAACTTATAGTTTGTAACCTATATTTTTTTTATAATTTTTTAATGAATATATTTTTATTGATTTTAAAATTAAATATATCCTGAAAACTAACCAAAAAATGGATAGTCGGCTATGTGGCCCCCTAACTACCTTAAAAAAAACTAGTTTTTTTTTAATGAATGTAAAATTAGGCATAGTTTGTAACCATTTTTTTTTTTTTTGCATTTGGATCAATTAAATAAATGATACACAAACATATATAGGAATATATATTCAAGGCATGTAGTGACCTAAGAAAACTATAGTTATAAATCAACATAGATTGAAACCTTAAAATAGTTTAAAAATTATAAAAATCATAAATTTGGAAATATGAGAGCATGATAGTAATTGTGGTAATAATTTTATGAATTTTCTCATTAAAATTCTTAGAGTATTTGGTGATGAAAGTTTTTTTTCATTTTCTGTCAAAACCTTTAGTGTCACCTACAAAAGGGTATACTATAGGTTTTAATAACTAGTCTTGTTTTGACATGATTTTATTTTTGTAGGATTTCTTGTGTTTTTTGCATTTTTCTATTTTGCAGGAAAGCTTGCAATGTTTGTGATTAAACACAAAGCAACACCATTATTTTATGAAATGACTTGAACAATGTCAAAACACCATTAGAGTGCCTAGTCATTAGCCATTCACCCTGCTACCTTGTTATAGCTCTATTTTGGGAAGAAGTAGTATGTGATGTGTAACCATAGTATTTTTTAATCCATATGAATGGTTATCAATATTATTATTAGTTTAGGGTTACTAACCCAGTTGATCTTATAAACCTATTAAAATATGAGAAAATAATGTAATAATAAGTGGTATTGGTTTAATAGTCTTCTAAAGTAATAAAATTACTAGAATTATAATTTTAGTTGTTATAGATAGAATAATGTAAGAGTATGCACTTTTAGTTATCTTCTAACCTTTGCTTGCATGTTAAATCATGCAACTAGAGGGATAGCTCCCTGATTATTTATTTTAAAAAAGTTTTAAATTTTATAATATCAATTGGTGCACCATGTAAAAATGGATCCTCACTTAAATATTAAATAAAATCAACCTATAATCTATAATAAAATCCAGTTTCTCAATGTTAAAGAAAATCTCAAAAAAAATCATGCAACTACAACTGAATAACCAATGAGTTGGGTTAAAGGTGAATTGAGTGGGAGAAATGCCATGTAATGTGGTGAGGATGTTATTATAAGAATTGAACACTATTTATTAATAAGCATAAACCATCACAAATCCACTTGGCATGTGAAAATAAAAATATACTCAATTAAATTTTGATGATACTTTGAACTATAACTTGAATGATGAAGTAAATAGATAAAAATGGAAAGGAGAATGTTTACATGTTATGGGAAATAAATATATAAGAGAATAAAATAAAACAAGGAGAATACTAATTGTAATAGAGGGATCGTGTAAAATGGAGATGGATATAAGGGTTTAAGGAATAAATTAAAGTCTGTGATCAATTTTTTAGAGAGTGTGTGCTTTTGCAGAAAGCTCTTTAGAATCTAGAATAACATGGATAAGAAAGGGTTTTGGTGGCATCATTGATTATGTATGTTTCTCCTTGTACCATTTTAGGATGTATAGGAAAATCTACTTGTGATATTATGTTTAAATATTTCTAGTAACATGTTTTACATCCCATATACACTATTTATATCAATCAAAATCCTCGAATACCTCTAATCTTGACTTCATCTCGAAA
Organism: Torreya grandis; assembly: GCA_037957365.1. NCBI lineage: Eukaryota > Viridiplantae > Streptophyta > Pinopsida > Cupressales > Taxaceae > Torreya > Torreya grandis. Next base: position 1,334,151 of record JARHVA010000359.1, read on the forward strand.
GGGATTCTTGTGACTATAATTGCACATGCTTAAGATAGTAATATATTATATTTATTATTCAGTGACATATATGTTTGGTCTTTATATCCAAATTGTGCTAAAACTCTATTACACCAAATTCACATTGCAAAAAAATAATTTTTTTAATTTATCAATATGAAATTATTGTCTAAATCTTTCTCCTAGTTTTGTTGAGTAAAAGTTGATCATGTTCACAATCTGAATTGTAGTCACTTGTATCTCTATCTAAATTTTCAACCTATGGTCAGTCTCTATTAAATGTGGTATGATAATAACCATATAACAATTATTGTGATTGCATATGTATTGAATGGTGTCAAGTGGTATAAATCCCTAGCTCAATTATGGGTCCTAATTGTTTTGTCTTCAATTTATAAAAAATGAAAAAATAATAATCCTCTCTATTTTATTAATATAATGTGCATGAATGATATACTTTTTGAGTAAAACATCATTTTTGATTAAATCCATTTTTTTAGACCATAAATGGGGGTAGTATAAGGAATATATTTAGCAAATTGATTTAGTGTTTATACTGATAATGATTGTCATATTATTTTAATTCCACCATCCCTCATCATTTATAATCACTCCCTCATCATTCCTAATCACTCCCTCATTTACCCTCATTATCCCTCATCATCCCTAATCACACCATCACCCCTCATCATCCCTTATCAGTCCCTTATCATCAATAATAATCCCTATTCAATCCTTCATCATCCCTCATTTTACCTAATCACTCCCCTATTGACCCTCACCATCCCTTATCATCCCTAGTCACTCCATCATCCCTTATCATCCCTAATCACTCACCCCTCATCCTTCATAATCAACAATCACTCCCTCTTCATCCTCATTGACCCTCACCATCCATCACCATCCCTAATCAGTCCATCATCATCCATAATCACTCCATCATTAACCCTCATTGTCCCTCATCATCCCTCATCATCCCTAATCACTCCTCCATCATTCCTCATAATCCCTAATCACTCCCTCCTCATCCTCATTGACCCTCATCATCCATCATCAATATTAATCATTCCTTCAATGTCCCTAATCACTCACTCATTGACCCTCATTATAATTAATCATCCCTAATGAATCCCTCATTTTCCCTCATCATCCCTACTCACTCCTTCCTTATCCCTCCTTAGCATTAATCACTCCATATAATTCCTTTATGGTGGTTTCATTGGCTTTCCTTTTGTGCTAGATTATTTTATGTTCCAATTCTAAATTTTTCTCACTCAAATAAAGTCCAAGGAAACTCTTATTTCATTCATCCTATTTCACTCACCTAAGGAACTTATAAATATCATCTAATTATTTGGGGTACAATATATTATTGCTTGTGTTAGATCAGGTTGGGTATATAACAAGTTGGGTTAGGAAACACACTCTACCATATTGGTGACCTCCTATCTAACTATTTGTAAATTTGGTCTACTATGGACATACACTCAATGACATATATAAAAAATGATCAACTATGGGGTTGGGTTTGGAATTCTAAATTAGTCTCCAGTCACTCATATATATATATATATATAAATTTGGATTCTCAACTCTAGGATTAGGATTCTTAGATGCCCAAATCCCAATCTATATATGTAAGTAATACAATTTCATCCCACTCTTTGCTCACTTTCCTACCTATTTATTCTAGCTTGGGTATTTGGATACATTATCTCTCCATAGTGTAGGCATGGATTACCACTAGATATTTGAATCCAACTAAACAATCAGATGATACCTCCTAGTTATTTATTTGTGTGAAAGAGGATGAGTGAAAAAAAGTTTTTTTGGGACTTATTTGAGTGATTAAAATTTAGAATTAGAACTTAAGTCAATTGAGCACAAGAGGGAATCTAATGCACCCACCATCAAGGTATTTAAGGGAGTGATTAAGGATGAGGAGATGATGTAGGTGAATCCATAGTTTTTAGCAATCTTACATAAAAAAAAATAGAGTGCATTCTGCTTTTCATTATTTGATTCTTTGTATTGGTTTTAGTGTGCTTTTTTGGGGTAGGTTGCTTCCTTGATGTCCATGTTGGCAATTCTCCTTATGGCTTGTTCATGTTGGTGCTTGAAAATTTGGATTTTAACATTCATTCATGCATAATTGTGTTTGTCTTGGATTTTTGGTCGAAAATCTCCACCTCTTGTGTTGTTTGGTTTGTTCTTTGGTGAGATGTTATGACTTGTGCCTTTTTAATTCAAATTATATTGAACAATTTAGTTTTGGTGAAACATTTTTTTCACTTCCTATGCTTTCAAATCTTATTTCCCTGATTGGAACTTTGACTTTTTTAATTGTCGTATGTTTTTTACATAATCCATAATGTTATTCATCAAAGGAAAGTCAAATGGGTATAAATATGCCTTTTGTGTTACTTGATAGTGGTAATAAAAGTGGTGAAGCCCATATAATTCTTATAATCTCATTGTTTTATCTCCTTTGGTGATCATATTTGATCCTTCGCTAGAGTCTATTGATGACTCAAGAAATAAGTGATTATTTTATTTAGGACCAAACACCTGTATAAGTCTATGTTCAAAGACAAGTTTTCACATAGTGATTGATCAAACATTAATTCCATATTAATCCTTGAATGTGCTAAGTTTTTTCACATAGTTGTGTGTAGTAAGGTAAGCTATGACTGGGTCATGAGGAATCAAGATGGTATGAATTTTGGAAGCCCACAATGTCTTCTTTACATATAAGTTTTTGTAAATGGTAAATTATTTATGTAAAGTCCTATTGAGTCATGAACAAGGTAAATGTTTTGATGTAGTGATATCTATTGTATAAAATTGATTAGGTCTCATGCTTATTCAAATTAACTCTAAGTGCCTAGATGAAACCCGATAGGTCTACACTATGTATAATACTTAAAATCCTAATTTTGTCTTCTAGTGAAAAATATATTCATTGTATTTTAATATGCTCTTTATAAAACTAGATTTGAACCACCTGGTAGCTAAGTAATGGGTTTGGTATTTCATTTTTATCATGTTGTTTTAGAAAACACATGTGATGATATTAAAACATTTGGAAAAGACAAAGGGATGGAAGGATAATTTCATTGGATGCCCATTCTCATCCTTCAAATAAAATAGACATTTCACTAGAGGGGTTAGCTAGAAAATATAAGAGAAGACTAGAATCACATGATATTTTGATTATATTCATCTAGGAGGTATGTTATAATTACATAACAAATATAGAAATTGATATATGACATGGAAGTGTTTATCTATTGTTTTCTTCCATTTTATGTATCTAATAAGCCCAATAGTGGCATTGCTTAAATATAAACTCCATTGTATTAATGCAATCATTTTGATCTCTTTTATGTGAACACTAAATATTTCATTAAATGCATGTCTGTCTATTTATGTTATTAAACCCATGCAACATTAGATTTAATGGTAGGCCTTAAATGGTCTTTCTCCTCCTCATATGTGCACTAGGAGGGATGAGGAGGGAGTGAGTAGAGATGATGAGGGATGATGAGGGAGTCATTAGGGATGATAAGGGATAGTGAGGATTAATGAGGTAGTGATTAAGGATGATGAGGTATTGATTAGGGATGATAAGGGATGGTGAGGTTAAATGAGGGAGTGGTTAGGGATAAGGAAGGATGAGGAAGGAGGTATTAAGGATGATGAAGCAAAGATTAAGGATGATGAGGGATGGGGAGGGTCAATGATGTAGTGAATAAAGATGATAAGGGTCAATGAGGGAGTGATTAGGGATGATGTGGGATGAGGATGGAATGATTAGGGATGATTATGGATGATGAATTAGTGATTAGGTATTATGAGGATAGTGAGGGTAAATGAGGGAATGATTAGGGATGATGAGGGAGTGATTATAGATGATGAGGGATGGTGAGGGTCAATGAGGGAGTAATTAGGGATAATGAAGAACAAGGAAATAGTGATTATGGGTGATGAGGGATGAGGATGAAGTGATTATGGATGAGGGAGGGATGATAAACAAGTGAAATTAACACAAAGTGGTTATTTGATGTGTGCATGTCATAAATGTGACCTATGCTACCCCAACCACACCACTTTGTCTTGAATTCAAAGTGAATGGTTTATAAACTTTAATTTTGAAAAATGTGGGACTCCTAAAAATTATAGAAAGTAATCTAGAAGGTAAAAAGTAAAAGGTGATTGATATGGTACATGTAGTCTTAGAATAAAAATGCCCTAATGGGGGAGGAAAATGTCATCAACAACATTTATTTTTATTATAAACATATATAGATAGGGGGCACTTACACTCTTATGACTTATATAATATAATATTCTCAATTGGGCCCTCTCTATCCCCTTTTAATTCATTTCCTTTATTTAGATGTGGATGGGGATGGGGAGCCTACCAATTCAGACATAATAGATGAGACAAGTCAATTTTCCCTAGTCACCCATATCTCTAAATAGGTTATAATTATCCCTCTTCTTTCAATATGTGCCTTTTGTATTCAATTAGGTATCAATTATTAAAGATATGTTGAGGTGATTATATATATATATATATATATATATATATATATATATATATATATATATATATATATATATATATATATATGTTCAAGCTTAGATATAGGTATTCTAGATCAATATATGGCTTGAGAATTTTATCAAGTAGGAAATACTAAAGTAGGTATGGAAATAATGATAATTAGGTAGGGAATACCCAAGAAGGTAGGTAAATAAGGATAGGTAGGTACATAATACTCAAGTACAAGAAGGTAGGTAGGGCATAGTCAAGATCAAGATATGGCTAAGGTATTTAGGTATGGCATACTCAAGATCAAGATATGGCCCAATTATTCAATTGGGTAGGGAATACTCAATTAGGTAAAGTAGGTAGATCATACTCAATGATATTTAAATAAATTAGATATGTAAAATTATTCAAAACTTAATTTCTCATTATGTCTATCAAGAAACAAGTTTCTCTTTCTAATAACATAAGCTAAGTATGTAGGGAAATGATTTATGCAATATATAGATCAAGAAGCAAGCTTCTCTCAATAACTTAGAATTTATTATATAAAAGAATGTAGGTATGACAAGAACAAAGATATATATCAGGAAGGAAGCTTCCCTTACATTATTGGGTAGGGCTTGATTAAGTAGGTAGGGTAAAAACAAATTTATCCATCAGAAAGCAAGCTTCCCTTGATAGCCATTCCTTAATATAGAAGTAAAGCAAAGTTAGATACTAGGAAGGCAAACTTACCTTGGTAGGTGTGCCTTAATACTTGTTATCCATAGAAAAGGAAATATTCCCTTGATATGTTATTAGGTAAATTAAAGTTAGATATAAAAAAGGAAAGCTTCCTTTGCCTTACTCCTCAGCATAATTAATTAGGTAGGGAAAGATTTCATTTCCTTAATGGGTAGGTAAAGTTTTAGATTAAGGTAGGGTCTTCAAAATGGTGCTCCCATATAAATATGGCTTCTCCGCCATTCTATCCTTTGATATACTATATTGGGGACTAGGGAATACTCAGATTAAGAAAAGGCCCCAGTTTGGTGATTAGAGCCCATTAGGCCATGCCCAAACTCTAAGTGGCCCTTTCTCAATACACTAGATTAAGGTATATGTCCTTCATTCCATTTATATATCAATTTGGGTATATATCATATTGGTTATATATTGAGTTGGGCTGGGAAACACAATCTACTAGATTGGTGATAACCTAGCTATCTATTTGACAATCTAGTTTACTATGGATATGTGGCCAAATATGGGGTTGGAATTGGAATTATCAACTAGTCTCCAATCACCCCTATCTATATAGATATAAATTTGGATTATCAACTCTAGGATTTGGATTCTTAGATGCCTAAATCCCAATCTATATTTGTAAGTAATATAATTTCATCCCACCATGTGCTCAATTTATTGCCTATTTATTCTAGTATATGACTCTAAATACAAAATCTCTCCATGGTTTGGGCATGGATCACCATATAAATATTCAAATCCCACTAGACAATAAGATGATATTTTTGAGGTCCTTATTTGAGTGAAGGAGGATGACTGCAAGAAGAGTTTATTTGGGAATTATTTGAGTGAGTAAAATTTAGAATTGGAAAATAATCCAATCATACACAAGTAAGAACCTATTGTACCCACCATCAAGATACTAGATACAATTATTAAGGATGAGGAGGGATTGAGTAGAGATGATAATGGAGTCATTAGGGATGATTAGGTATGATGAGGGATGGTGAGGATTAATGAGAGAGTCACTAGGGATGATGAGGGATGATGAGGATTAATGAGGGGGTTATTAGAGGTGATGAGGGATGAGGAAGGAGTGATTGAGTATGATGAGGGATGATAAATAAAAGATTAGAGATGGTGAGGTATGGTGAGGATAAATGGGGTAGTGATTAGGGATGATGAAAGAGTGATTATAAATGATGAGGGATGGTGAGGGTCAATAAGGGAGTGATAAGGGATGAAGAGGGAATGATTAGCGATGATGAAGGACAATGAAGTGGTGATTATGGATGATGAGGGATTGATTAAGTATGATGAGGTATTGTGATATTTAATTATGGAGTGATTAGGTATGATTAAGGAGTGAGTATATATGATGAGGGATTGATTAGAGATGATGAGGGATGAGGAAGGAGTGATTAGACATGCTAAAAGATAATGAAGTCGTGATTAGGGATGATAAGGGACAATGAGGGTCAATGGGAGAGTGATTAAGGAGAATGAGGGAGTGATTTGAGATGATGAGTTATAGTTAGTGTCAATTAGGGAGTGATTAGGGAAAATGAAGAAATGAGGAGAGAGTGACTAGGAGTGATGAGGGATGAGTAGGAAGTGATTAGAGATGAGGGAAGGATGATGAGCAAGTGAAATTAAAATAAAGTAGTTGTTTGATGTCTTAAATTCATCAATATGACCTATGTTTCTCCAATCACACAACTTTGGATTGATTTCATAGTGAGTGATTTGTAAAATTTAATTTTGACAAACCTAGGACACCTAAAAATGCCAGGAAACAATCTAGAAGTTACAAAAATATAAAAAATGATTATATGTTTACTAAATATGGAAATAAATTGTAAAATTTATGCCATAAAAAATTAGGTTTAATACTTGAAAATTCATAAGTTATCCAAATTATATTTTGAAAAAACTATCCTCCACATCGAAATGTGTGTAATTATGCGAATAACTCTATCAAATGTAGAGTGAACCTAATTTATTATATTTAATAAAATAAATTTAAAGTATAAGGAATATTACTTAATATTTGTGTTATTAAACCATCTGATAGTAGACCATCTACCACTACCAATATATCTTTTGTGTTTTTTTAGTGAAATGTGATAGGAACACCTATGTGTTCCTTTCACTATAAAAAAAATGTACATGTTATAACAAGTACACATTTAGGTTCAATATTTCTAAGCCTAAATTTAAATAATGTGTATGTGCTAAGGGAAATGTCCATGGAATTTTCCCCCAACTCTATGCATGTACCATGAAGTTAAATTCTCAAGTGCTCTATGTGGTATGTAATTCTAAATATAGTTTTCATAATTGACTACTTTTGCCCAGTATACAGGAGGTAAATCTCATGAATGCATCACGTATTTAGCCATCTCTTTCAAAGTTTAGCTATTTATTTATGTTAAACCATTATATTGTGGATTATAAAGAATAAAATTTTGGTGAACAATGTTAGGAACTATCAAAAAATCAAAAAAATCTTTGATGAAGTACTCCCCCCATTATCAATGCAAAGCTTATTTATGCCACTAAAATATTTATTCTCAACCAAATCCTTGAATAATTTTAAGTGTGAAAAAAATTAAATCTTGTACTTGATAAAATAAACCCAAGTAATCTCAAGAAATTATCAATAAATGTAAGTGCATACTTAACTTCATTGAAAGGAGTAAAAAAACCATCATGTCATTGGGCACAAGCTCAAGTGGTGAAGAAGATCTCTTGGACAACCCTTAGGAAATGAATCTTGGTGTCGTTTCCCTAATGCACATCCACGAAAAACTCTATCAAGATAAGAAACTCTAGGAATACCATCAACCATAACATGAGTGTTCAACTCCTTCAAATATATATAATTTAGATGTCAAAATCTCTCATGCCAAATCTTACTCTCAAAATTTTCATGAGAAACCAAGAATTTCCCCTTAGAATAAGTGTCATCAAAACTCTCAAAGTGATATAGTCAGGAACCATGATAAACAACACCTTGTGAAATAAATGAATGAGGTTCCAAAAAGGTTTGAATTTTATCCCCTTGTGATGTAAAAGTCACTGTATTTTTCTAACCAAAATTATAATATGATAAATAAAAATTAAATTGGTAGTGATGCTAGGAACCTAATGCATCATTGATGTGGCCCCCATCAAGTTATAAGTCAACTTTTACCTTAACAAAAATAAAGGAATAATCTCCAACCTCAATGTTGGAAGTATAACTAAAATGAAGAGATAGAAAATACTCCTTAGAATAATTCATATAGTGAGAAGCACTATTATCTATAACCCAATTGTCTGAAACATGTAATTGATATCTCTCAACAACATTAAGTAATTTGTTTTGCTCATTAGAAAGAGGTGGAGTGGAGATAAATATCTTGTATTTTTTGATTGCATCCTCCAAGGTTTGCATTCTCTTCCAACACCTAGTTTTTACATGACCAGTCCTCCACAAAAGGAGCATGAAAGGCTAGACTTATTCTTAAATTTAGAATACTCCTTAGGTTTAGAGTTATTGTCTTTGGATTTAGTGTCACTTTAAGATGGAGAATGAGTGTTTTTGGATTTACTTTTTGATTTTTCCTTGCTCTTAGGATTATATGTTACTAATGCCTTTTGAGAGGTGGAAGACTCAATGTTAAAAAACTTTGATTCTTCTCTAGTAAGTATTTCAAAAAATAACTCTAAATCAGGGATTTTGAATGTGGCATCCAAGGCATACATGCTAGAGAAAAAAGTAGAATCAAATATTTGGAATGGATGTCTCAACTTGGATAGAAATAGGTAAACACATTCTTCATCTTTCTTATATCTTCCAATCTCCTTCAATTGTCTCAATAAGTGGTTGAACTTAGGAATATAGTTTACAATATATGAAAAATCTTTAGGATTGAGAGAAGTGATCTCTACTTCAAGATGCATGGCTCTCATGTAATCCATCATACCAAATAAACGCTTCAATTTTGTTCATATTTTGAAAGGAGAGTCACATCCTTTTAAATGAAATAAAATAATATCACTTACATAAGTTTCTGTCAAACCTAAACACTCATCAAATTAGCATGGGTGTTGAAGGTTCTCATATTCTCTAGTGAACATTGATTGTGTTTCAGTCATTAAGGCCCATAATCCTTTATTTTTAATGATTATTTCCATTTTTAATCTCCATGTGTGGTAATTATGTATTGTTAATGGCTCATACTAATATAATGTAGAAGAAAAAACCATTCTAAAAAATCACCAAGGAGAAAAAGAATGCAAAAAAAGGTGAACAAATCAACACTGAGACAACCCCCCAAAATTTGACACACTATATTTTAGTGCATTTTTACAAAATAAATAACAGTATTAAATCAGGCATAAAAAACATAAACTTTTGAAAAAAATAATACTTGATTTTGGGTTATCAATCAAAATATATAGTCTGTGCAAAAAATTTCATCATAAATGGGTCAAAAATAAAAATTACACCAAAAAATATTAAATGCTTGGAGGAAATTAATTTTTTTTGCAAGAGAGTAGATTTTTAGTGGTGATGGATTGTTGACCAAAAATAAAATTCATCAAAGCAAAAAAAAAAAAGTGATTTTGGAAGGTGATTTGTCACATAGATCAATCTTCCACGCTATTTTTTCTCTTTGAATACAAGATCTATTTTTTTCCCCTTGATCTCACATAAAAAATTTGCAAAAAAATAGGTTTGCAGGGATAATTTTAGAGCATCATATCTCCTTGGATACTACTCAAAATTCTTATTATGACCACTTTATGGAAACCTCTCGTAGTCCTCTTTTCAATAGTGAAATAATTTTTTGAATCAAACACCTATGTAAGGAGAAAATTGATTTGCAAGATAATCAAAATTTTATAAAAAAAACTTTGCAATATCTCCAAAAAAAAAAATTTGGATGAATTTTTTTTTGCAACAACCTCAATGAACTCCCAAATAGATGGCTGCAACATCTACTACTCTGATTACTATGAAAGAAATGAAAAATAAAGCATTCAAAGCCATAAAGATATCAGGTGTTAACAACAAAAAAAAATATTACATAGAGAATTTGACAACATAGACTTGTAAATTGATATATAGAAATGAAAATCAATATCATTTAATATCTCTAGAACTTCAAGCAAATACAATGAAATTATCTTGTTTATATAAGCAAGAAAGATCAATCATAGTCATAAGATCAAGATAATAGATAACCTAGGGATAAAAACCCATTATGCCTAAAATAGAAAAAATAATTAATATCCACAACTAGGTGGGTGGGAAAACCTAATAATGCTTAAAACAAATAAAACATCTAGGAAACATGAGCTAGGGTAAATACCAGACTTTAACATTTGTATCCATTCACATCATTTACCTAGATAATTGATCCATGTGAAAAGTTATGGAAAAGTTTCAATGCATATCTGACAATTTAAATGTAGACTTATACTAAAATTCTACAATTGAGTCATCGTAAATGAACAAACCTACAATATGGCATTGGGGTTTGTATTTTAGTGTGTATAATTGGAAAATTTGTAAATGGGTTTAGATCTTAGAGATTTGTTTTATGTTTTAGAGATTTCATCTTTGTAATAAGAGAAAATGGATCTTTTGGCCTTAGTTACTAAGTGATGGATAGGATCTTGAGATTATGTAATGATCTAGCACTTGATAGTGTTTGGATCACCACTATATAATTAAAGTTTTACTTTGGATTTTGAGGAAATATTAAAAAACACATTTCATTGAAATCTACTATCTTTTTATGTGATGAAATATAATACAAAATAGGCCAAATCCTACAGGGTTTTCTATTGTTTGATTTCTTCACTTGGCATTGTTTGTGATAACTTGTAAAAAAATTACATAGGGATCTTTTTGTACTTCATTGAAGTGATAGATAGGAGCTATTTGAGATTATGTTGTGGCAAGTGTTGATGGTATTTTTGCATTACTTTTATTTTTATCTTTGAAGAAATATTAATAGACACATTTCTTTGAAGAAATATTAACAGACACATTTCATTGTATTGTATTGTATTGTGACATTTCATTGTAATGTATTGTCCTATGTTGATGAAATAAAATGTAAAATAAGCCAAATTGTAATGGGTTTTACATTATTTTATTTCCTAACTTCTACCATGATTTGTGTCATGTGATAAGTGGTATAAAATCACATGGGGATATTTTGGGATTTGTTAAAGTGATGGATAAGAGATTTGAGATTATTATTTCACAATTTGTGTAGGAGTTGGGTGTTTAACGTTTGATAGTGTTTCATTTGCATCATTGTATGTTTAAAGGCTTACTTTGATCCTTGAGGAAACATGAATCGATGTGTTCCATGAGAATCTATTGCTTTTTAATTTGATAAATTAAAATTAGAAAAATGGAAAATTAAATGATTTTCACAACATATTAATTCTTCACATATTACTTGTTTAGTAAGTCCCCAGAATATCTAGGCATGTAACTTTTTTTAAAGAAGATTGTGTCTGCAACTTATGGTTGTGAGAACTAATAATGTACAATCTTTAATTATGATTTCCAGACTCTGTCTACACAGATGTGATTTTTCTCATCAAAATTGATGAGTTTTGTATGGGGATATTGTTTTGGTATTCAAATAACTTTCACAATGAACTATAACTACAAATTTGATATCAAACTTCCTTTTTGTGTAAAGTCTTGTTTCCTTATCTGACTTACATGTTCTTTACTAGGTAAGGTTTAAAATGTGACTACAATCAATTTGATGATTAATGTCAAAATTTCAATGTTGAGGTGGAGATTTTAATTTCATGTAGTAGGTTTGATTATTTTAAAGAAGAAATGGACTGACTTGAATGTAAGGGTATATCACTGGAATTACAAAAATAATCTTTTAGATGGATAGGAACAAATGAAGTTAGACTTAGGATGCCATTATAGGAATTGAAAAGTGATATAAATAAACAAATATATAATTCAGCCTTGGTGTTTGTGTTTCTTTATGTGGAATCATAGCATATTTAACTTGTACATATAGCTTTAGTTGTTAAAAGGTTGTATTTTTATGTCTTGGGGATTGCATTCTTTGTAATAAGTGGGGATAAGTATCTTTTGGTCTTTCTTAAAGTGATGCATAGTAGCCATGAGGTTATGCCATGGCCTGTGCACGAGGACTTGGAGATCCAATACTTGGTAGTGTTTACATTACAATAGTGTACACTTGAAGGTATGATATTTATATTTTTGGAAATATTATTGGATGTGTTGCATTGGAATTTATGATTTGATTTAATCTGAAAAAAAAATTAAACTATTCCAATTTTGAATGGTTTTCATATTGTTTGATTTCTTCACATCTACGATGGTTTGTCATAAGTTGTAGAAAATTGGATGGGACATTTTTTGGTATTTATTAAAGATATGGATAGGAGATTAATGAGAATATGTCATTGCCTATTATAAGGATTTAGGAGACCCATAACACTTGATAATGTCTCCATTTGCATGACTTCACATTTTAAAGTTTACTTTGATCTCTGAGGATATATTAACAGATGTGTTTCAATGCAATCTATTGTATGATTTGATGAAATAAAATATGAACTATGCCAAATCTTAAAGGGTTTCTTAATGTTTTATTTATTCACATCTGTGATGGTTTAAGTGCTAGAAATTTGCAATGGGATATTTTGGTCTTTGTGTAACTGATGGATAAGAGCTCTCTGAGGTTATGTCATGGTATATGTAGGAGGTAATGGGAGATCCAACATTTGATATTATTTTTTCATTATAGCAGTCTTCATTTCAAGATTTACATTTATCTTTGTGCAAATATTAACAAAGATGTTTTCCATTGTACTTTACTACTCTGATTTTATGGAATAAAATGTAAAATAGGGAAAATTCTAAGGTATTTTGCATTGTTTGTTGTGGTCACATCTTTAATGGTTCAAATTATGCCCCTCTCAATAATTCTTAATTGATCTTGACATGAGGGCATAACTATTAAGTATAATTGATATAAGGGTATGCATGCAACCTATTATGGTTATAAGCTGGTGCAAATTTCTATTATGAGTGAAAAAATATTTTTAGTTGGCTAGGACTTTGTCATCAAGGTTAATGAGTTTTGGTAAAGGAATATGGTTCTTTCTAGGAAAAACTTTGGCAACCAGCTATAGCCTTTCTACCAAGCCTCCTTTTTATGTAATTTCTATTAGTACTTTTCTTAGAATTCATTTTTGGTCATACTTTAAGAGGTTCCCATCATTTCCTTTTTTGGCTTGCAGGTTGTTGGTAGGTAGGGTAAATAATATGAATGCAAATAGTTGTTAAATATTGAATGTTGAGCTAGGAAGCATTATTTCAAGATATAGGCTTGATTGAATGAAAGTCCAATTGGGTCAGTGATTTGAATGGATTAATAGCATGGATCAGATGTGAAGGCTTCACTTATTTTATGGTGCTTCACTTAATACTATCATTTGGTCTCCAAGATTAATTTTAAAGTTGGGTAGAAACAAATGAAGCTTAGATTATGGTTGATATCAAAGTCAAATTTGGCATCTTTCTTGTAGTGCTCATACTAGTTTAATTCGGTGGGAAGATGCTCAAGATTGTAATTGAGCATCTTGAGATTCAATACATATAATAGGTGTAGTGAGTATGTGAAATGATTGCAAAGCAATCCAAGATTAACAAAGTGGAGGAACACAATGATGTCATTTATTTTTTATCTTGCATATTCAATTATTGGAAAATTTTGGCTGTATGATATATCAAATGTGTTATACTCTAGTAAAGACTAGTTTGATAATTATATTTGTAAATAATTCATAGAAAAATATATAAGTCAATGGTTTGAGGTATACATAACATTCAAACATTTTTATGTTTTAATCCCTAAAAAGTATAATAGAGGTGTGACCATAACTGTTAATCATTGAGGTACGTGTCAATTCTATATGGGTGTATAAATTTATTTTAAAAGTTGAACATAAAGTTTCAAAAGCTACACGTTTTATTCCAATAATTTAATATAAATGGTCATGTGTGTATAATTAATTATAGATGTATATACAAATCAATACTTTATCAATGAATGTTGATACTTATTTTTTTCAACTTGTCACTTTAAATAAATGGTCAAATACATACTTTTATTTTTAATGTTTCAAAATATATTCACTTTTAGGTTTCATATATTTTTGGATACAACTATTATTGAGAAATGTCAACATGTTATAAATAGTACATTTTTACACAAATACATGATTAAATTTATTTATATTTAGATAAAAAAAATTATGCATTGGTACAAAAATGTTCAATCAGTGAGTCCTAGTCAAACAACTCTCTTATCTATCATTGAAATATGCTCAGTGTCTAGAGCCTTTCCCCTAGTTTTAACTTAGAATTGTGAGGATTTGTTTGTTTAACCCATGAGCTCATGTAGAATTATCAATCATATTAGAGATTAGGGTTTTGTAAGCATAAAATGTTTGATTATGTGTAAGTAGAGAAAAAATAGAATGAAATGAAATTCTTTTAAGGTTCATGATGCGAGGTGTTTTGGATATGATCTATAAGGTAGCTTACAACATATAAGACCACCTTGTACTCCTATTACAATGGAGGAACTTAACTATGATTTAAATGTGAAATATATATACCTTATCATGTATAGGATTTGAACTTGTGACCTACCTTTCAAGATCACAAATTCTTCACCATTGGCCAACTCAGGTGTATAAGGGCATGAAGGAATTCCTCCTTCATCCACTTGCCTATTCAATTCAATTGGTGTCATTGATGTAATGGAATTTTTTGTCCTCTATATGAATGGTTTCTTACTCCATTCATGTCACATGTAGACTTCTTCTCCTTTACTATTTATTATTGTCATTATGATTGAGAGGAAGTATAGGGAGCACGTGGTATTACTATAGGATTTTTTTAGTATTTAAACACTTGAAAAAATAAGGTGAAGAGTTTGGAGAAAGGAAAAATAAGGATTAGGAAGAAATAAAAACAAAAATGGATTGTGGTGATTTATTGTGGATTTATTTTAACCCATTTGATTGCACCAAATGTTGAGTAAGTACTCATAACTTAATTTTCTAGCTGGTTTTCTATCTGATGAAAGAAATGAAATGTTTATACATTTAACCTATTGCATGGTATAGGATGAATTTGGAAAAAATAGAATTTAATACCTATAAATTTCATTTAGAGAAAAAATGACAATTTTGGTTAAGATATTCTTATTTTGATTATATGTCTTGGCTTGAATAATAAACTTTCCTAGAAGGCAAAGGTCTTATAAGGCATATGTTGTGATGTTGAATTATTTACATGGGTGTTCATAACCCTGGTGGAACATTTAACACCTTTGATAAGGTATTAGTAAAACACTTTACATTTATACATGCCATGCTTTCCCCTATTCCTATCGTGCTTATTAAGATTGTAATAAATGTGTTTTATAATTTTGAGTGAGTGGCTATCACTTAGTTTGTTATGGAGTTTATGTTGCTTGTAAACTATTTTTTTTTCTTTTGTTAGCCTATTTAAGAAATATGAGAAGTTATACAAATGATCTTACATGGATTTTATTAGGAGAAATATGGCTAATACAAATATTAATTAGTTCTTGAATAGGTTCTTTATATAGTCTTTATGAGCTTAACCACTTGTGTATAGATCTAGCAAGGAATTAATATTATGTTTTATTCATTCTTTATTTTGCTTGGGATTTCATTGAAAATAATTAATGAAACCTAAACAATTATGTATAATTAGGATCTTCTTGAGTTATTACATTAGAGATTTCATAACAAAATTATGTATGTATATTTGGGATATAAATGTGATGCTTTGAGTCCTAGATTGATGATCAATGTTTTAGCTATCTCTCTTTATCTCAAAACACTTGTCTTCTCTAAAAAATCATTAAAGTTGATATTTGAGGTGGTTAAGGCCACCAATAGAGGGACTGTCTTCCCCATTTTCCTCTGTGAATCTTAGAAGCTTTCAATAATACATTGGTCTACAAAATCAAATAAAAAAGTTGTATCTTTGTTGTTATATAGGGTCTTAATTCTATATAATATTGCTCTTTTTATCTTATAGTAATATAAACTATTATAATTTTATGTGTGCAATTTAATCAATCATGAAATATTATTGATGTTTCCTTATGGCTTATATGTATTACATTTTATTCAAGATTATATAGACTAATCTTCTATAAATTGTAGCACAAGTCACTTGTATCCATTGACTTTTCATGAGGATGTGTTTCGAATGACATTATGTTTATATATACAATTTGTTGGTGTATCATGTTAATGCATTGATAAGAAATATGAGAGCTCTAAATTAATTAAACAAATCAACCATATATGCAATATGGAAACCTAGGATTTATTCTAGAAAACTTGTAATCTATATACTCTTTCATTACTCAATAAATGGATTGATTGGCTAATCCCATTATTTATGATCACTAGTGGGTCTCATTAGTTATATGCCTCGTTTTTACATAGCAAAAATTATAATACTTGTATATTATATCACTTTTACTTGATTAAACATGTTTTTTAGGGAAACAAATTGTAATCTCTATGTACAATGATTTAGAGTAACAACCCTACATGTATGTAGGTCTATCCTTGTATTGGTAATAGTAGTGATTTCTTGTGGTAAACTATCTTGCTTAGAAGTAATGATATAAACTGGATGTAAACTCCATTGATGATGTTGGTTTTATGAACAAATAATATGGTTAGTGCATGTTAGAAACATAAGAGTGATTGTTCTATGATAACCTATTTATATGTAATTCAAGTAGTTGTAATTCTCTTGGGTAAAATTATAATGACAAAATCATTTAAAAAATATGAACATATTATTGGGCATATGACATCAAGAATCTATATTTCAATATTGTGGTCAAGGTCATTAATGGGTATAGACTAGTATTTACTCTTTTTCTCCCTACTTTAATGGTCAAGTAAGAAAGGAAATACTTTATGAATGTTAATCATGATTTTTGTATTCTATCCATTGGTCGTAACCTTAGGAAGATGTAACCAAATGATGGAAATAATATTGTGTGTATTGAAGTTTTATGTTATGCATGCTTGTGTAAACTCATATTTTGTTAAGATTTTGGCATTTCTTGTCCTATTTTGTGTTGTGTAAATATATGAACTTGAGTTTGAAAATGATTATGAGTATCAGACCTTTGATTGGCAGAGTTATGTTTGTATTATAGAAAAAAATTAAATATATATGAAGAGCTTCATTCTTTGGGTTTACACTCTTATTGTGATAAATAAATATTTCATGAAGAACTTTATATGGTTATTGTGTTTGGAAATTTGAGTATAAATGTAAGAAGATGATTGCATGGATAAGAATATATAATATGGTATTTAAGTTTTATTTTCCAATGGAAAATGTTCCAAAGACCTAGTTGGTAGTTATTGATTCAATGAAAAGTTTTACTACTATAATAACATTTGAAATAGGGCATGATATATGTTAGTGAATATATATTTGGATTGAGTAAGATATATTTTAGAATTCATTGTATACTAGTATATAGGGAACTAATAGTATAGTCCCTGAACTTGTACATCATGGAGAGAGTATAAAATTGGTTGTTATAATTCATTATCAAAATATGACCAAGTTATATATCTGTAGACGATTTTAAAACATGGTTGTTGTCCCAATTTATGGTTTATTAAATAAATGTCAATTATGATAATTAGTCAAAAGGCCCATTGACAATTGAGAATGCATGTATGAAATATGGATAAAATTGTTGGTTTGTAGATAGGAATAATGACCATAGTTACTTATGGTTAAAACAAGTATGTTTCAGGGTTAAACTAAGAAACTAAACATGTTAGATGAATACATCGAGTAGAAAAATAATTAAGGTTGATAAGCATGTTTAAAAAAATGTTAGAATATGATGTGATTATTCTAGTGAAAACATTATTGAATATATTTAGATTATTTTAAGGTGTATGTGTCATATTATTTAATTTGGAGATAAATTTGGATACTATTCATAGCTTTAAAAGGTTTTTCAAAATGTTGTCTTGGTAACAATACAAACAAGTGGAATGTTGACATATAAATTGATATTTAGGGTGTGATCATTTCAATTTTAATAGTTAAATTATGATCAAGCTAGGGTTATTATGTGAAATTTATGAAACTATTGAGGGTTATGAGAAAAACTCAAGATCCCTACCCTATTTAGAAACAAGCCAAGTATAACAAGCAAGAAGGAAACCAACATATACAAAACCCTATATTAACATAAATGAAATCATTACAATAACTTCTCTAAGGGAGAAAATAGATCCTGGGAAGTTACATGCTCAATGAACATAATATCCTCCTCTCACAAAATGGAGAACAAGTCTCTTATATTTCTCTCATATTTCACTCATGAAAATACAATGTAAAAGAGAAAAAATTATAGAATTTATAAGGTATCAATTGATTTTTTTATTTGATGATGAATGTGAAACCCTGATTGGCCAAGGGTACAAAGCAATCCTATTAGCTACCTAAATGGTGCCTTTTTTTAACATAATTTAGGAAATTAGATTTTAATCAAAACTATACTCTAAATCACAAATCTAACTAAAATATCAAATAAGATGTAATTATTTGTTTACATTAACACATACAGTGAGTGAATATAAAAAAATTGAGGCTCAAATGCTCAGAATTGGGCCTTGTAAACATGCTTGATGGGATAACCATGTACATTGAAAATTGATATGAATTAAGGAAATAAGGACTACTTCCTTCAAATCAGATGCTAAATATGGTGAAGGAATATGTCAAAATTTGAAAGAGCATTAATGATGAGGGCCTTTGCTTGAATATTTGAAGGAGGTCCACCTACACTGAATAATGTTTATACCCTTTGCAAGAGGAAGGACATAATTTGTGTATTGAATATGTGCACACTCTATGAAGGAATACAAAGGCATTAATGTACAAATTTCCATAGCAGGTTCAAAATTAAAGTGTGGCATAGTTCTCGAAAGATAATACAATGATGAAGAAAGTGATTCTACTGAAGTAAACCTAATGTAATAAGGACATGGAACATTCACTAAAATATTTTCCATGTGAAGTGGATGACATAGCTCAAAAACCCTAAAAATAGATGAAGAACAAGGATCCGTAAAAGAGGTGGATCATGAAAGATTTAAAAAATGTGGAATTGATAAGGAACTCCAATACACATATTACCTATAACATGTTTAGGGATATGCATGGATGACTTGTGGCTTACATATCTTTCATATTATCTTGTTGCATTTCTCTATGTTCCTAGAAAGGTTGGTCTATGAAATAATCATGGATAATTAGAGTATATATAGGAGGTAATGGTTAGTTTTTTATCATAATATTGTGAATTATACTCTTATTGAATTGTTGTGGAGGTTTCCCCCTTGAATTGGTTTAGTGATATTTATCAAGTATTCTACTCTTTCATCAATTATTGTTGTGGATCTACTTATTATGCTCTTATTATAAAATATATTATTCCATTATTGTGAAACATTAAAGTAATCTCATTACAATTGGTATCATCACATCAATTTTGGCAAATTTATGGGTGTTGTTTTTTTGATATGGTGTTACAATTATCTTGAGAGATGAAGGATTAAGAAAACATAAATTGTGATCTAAGAAGAATTTATTTTTTCATCACTATAGTATTTTTTGAATTAGTTTTTTGAAAAAAATGGTTTTTTTGCATCCTTGTGAAAATTAGTAGTCATTGGATTCATCTTGGCAAGATGATCACAACATTATAATATATTGGTACACTTTTTTTGGGTGTAAAATCCTCCTATCTAGGGTTTGTGCATGGCTAGTCCTAACACTCATGATCATGGGAAAGGGAAAGACACTCCAAAAAATCCTCACAAAGATAACATGTAGTCTATAACTTTAGATATTTTGGTATTAAATGCTATTCACCAACTTCAATCAGATATACAAAGCATGGTGAGGAAAGATGATTTCAATGCAATAAAAGAGGACATCACTAGTGTCAAAGGGGACATCGATGTTGTAAATAATTAGTTTGCATATATCAGTGGGTAGTTGACCACTTTTGCAGCTTAACTTCCATAGAATAATCCTCCACATCTCCATTTTGGTTATCCCAATCATAACAATCATAACTCCAATACCAAAATAAAGCACATGATGCTAAAAGTGGAAGTACACAAGTTTGATGGTATAAATCCACTCACTTGGATCAATCATATAGAAAATTTAATTGATCTACATAAGACCTCATGTGCACAAAAGGTGGTCATGGCATCTATGTATTTGTAACCTAAGCAGTTCATTTAGTATAGGTGGTTGTGCACTCAAAATAAAAATAAGGACCTTCTTATGACTTGGTCAGCATTTACTAAGAAGTTGTAGATTCACTTATAAGAAGGTGGGCTCAATGATAACATCAAACTTGAGGTTTGAATGTTTATTCCAACTTTGGTATCTAAATTCATACCATTATTACATAAAGAAAAATTAAAAAAATGGTCAAACAAAGTGATTTCACTAATTTGTGCAAGCATAAATCCACATCACAATCATTTCCTCACTCTACAAGATTGACCCCTTATAAAAATGAAGAGAAGTGTGTATAACGGTTATGTTTTGGTTGTAATAACAAGTGGAAAAAAGGACATAAATGTGATGAAAATAAGTTGTTTTACATTTAGGGTGCCAATGAAGATGAAAAATATGATGAGGCATCAAGTGAGAATATGGAATATCTAAAGGAAAAATATGAAGATCCTCACCCTATTATCTCCTATAATTCACTTTTAGTATTAGTGATCCTTAAACTCTTAAGGTGGTGGATTTCCTCAAGAAACATAAGGTGACACTATAGATTGACTCAAAAAGTACACATAATTTCATTAGCAGTAAGTTGGATACTTGTTTGAAATATTTCATTTACCTAGGCTCCAAAATTTTAGGCATGGTTGTAGATGGTGGCACAATCAACTATTCTAGAAATTTCATAGTATTAATGATCCAAATTTGGATCCTAGTATACTAGTCATGTGTACTAAGTTTCCAATATGCCCAATTAGATGTAATTCATGTTTTTATGACACTATTTAAGACATTTAATGCACTGAAAATATCAATATCAGACATACTTTTAAGGTATATAAATATGAGGATAATCCAAACATATTCATGGTGACGAGTCAGTAAGTTGCATGCTCTTAGTAAAAGGACTATTTTATGTTTAGGCGGATAAAATTGTATTTTATTAATATAAAAATTATATTTTGATTCCATATTGAATTCCTCTCAAATAAATAAACAAGTCATAAAAATGGCACTCAATTTTGAGGTTGTATGCAAAAGTTATGACCTTCAAAAGTAATAATACTCTAGCTCTAGGATCTCTCAGGAGCCTGATTGTTCAACTATGGACCTAAGACCGATGGACTCCTGATCTAACCATGACCATGTAGATTTGAAGAATTTTTTGACATTTTAACTTCTTGGTGGTTAGTTTTAGTTTCTTTGGGGTTTTTAAGGATGGAAGAGGATAAATAATATCCCTAATAATTAGAAAGCAATAGTAAGAAGGGAGATAAAGGGAAGTTGGATTCACATCATTTCTTTGGTGAGTTTGATTCTTGGTTCTTAGTTTATTATTTTTGTTAGCTGCATATGATTGGATTAAGTTTTGAGTGCAAATAATTATATTAAAAGTGTAGAGCATTTGTATATGAGTGATGGATAGAGGAATATTAAATATTTTATCTATAAAAGGCCATTGTTGGAAGTAAGATTGTATATTTATTACAAAACATAGTGGAAGGGGAGTGTAAGTTGCCTCTCCCACTAGTTTTTTCCCACCTTGGGTTCTCCAAGATAAATTTGTATGTCCATTGTGTGCTTCTCATTCACTCCTTTGCTTTATAGTCTTAGGTATCAAGCTATACGTTTAATTTTTGTACTTTTACATTTCTATTTTATCATGTTTAACATCATCCAAGAGTCATAAATCCAACTGATAATCAACTAACTATTTAGCATCTATATTGGTGAACCTTAGAGAGGAATATCCACCTAGATTATAGATCAGATTGGTATTAGAGTAGGTTAGTATTCCATAGATTATATGGTCTATTTGGTTATCATTTTACATATATATACCAGCTATAAGAGGAGTATTCATAGTGTAAAAGGTGATTTAGGATCTTTAAAATAAGATATCTACAATAAAATAGAAGAGATGTTTGAGAAGTATGGATTTTAAATATGAGAGGATAGTTGAAAATGATGAAAGAAGATTTCATAAATTGATATAGGATGTTGTAAACATATATCAATCTATGAATGAGATTGGGATGATTATGAAGGTTGTCATGGAAAAGTTGGGAGTTTTAATGGATACTTCTAAAGCAAGTGAGGAGATTCATACCTCCAACCATGAGAAATATAATCCCCAATCTAACCAAGCTCCACCTCCATTCAAATTAGAGGTGAATATTGAAATTCAACTATGTGAAGGTGAGGTAAATGCAGATAAGCTTGATCATTGGTTAGCCCAACTAAAAGTATGCTTTAATTTACATCAAATTAGTGAAGAGCAATATATTTATTTTGTAATGTTAAGCTAACTAGTTATGCTCTAACTTGGTTTGAGAGTTATTTTAATTATTTGGTTATTAATAATCTACCATCTATTAGTAAATGGGATGGATTTAAAACTTTGATTAAGAGGAAATTTTATCCTATTTGTTATGAATAGGAAATGTCAAATGAATGGAAATATTTGAGGTAACAAGAAATCCAAAGCACACATGTCTATATAAGTGAGTTTTGAAAAAAGCTAGTCCAAATGGGAAAAGATATATTTGATTGAGATATACTCATGAAGTATGTTAGAGGGTTTCATAGTCACTTAAGGAGGTATATTTTACATTCCAAGTCAAAGGACATAGATGAGGCTTGTTCTTAAGCCCACTCTCTTGAGATGAATGAGAATAAGGGTCAATCTTACAAATATATTAATGTTCCAAATAAGAAAGTGGGTTCAATGTTAATTCTAAGGTTTATAATAAGTATACTCAATAACATTGTGGGCATTGTGATGTTGATAGCCACTCCAAGGATAAGTGATGAAAGTTTCATCCAGAATTGCATCCATTTAAAAACAATAATAAGAAGAAAAAGGTCATGACATCGCTTCAAGGAGAAGAGATTCATTATAATTCAAATGTGGATGATAAGTTGTGTTGTATCTCCATGTAAAAAAAGGTATGATTTTATGGTCATCATGCTCAACACAAAGTTAAACCTTCTAAACTTTTGCATATCAAAGTTCAAATTAAGATGGTAAAAGTTGATGCTCTTTTTGATTCTTTTTATCAATCAAATTTAATTAGTCAAGAGCTGGTAGAAACACTTAGGATGGAAGTATCCTTATGCACTAGGATGGGTGAAAAAAGGAGTAGAGATAAGAGTTTCCAAACAATGCAAAGTCAAGTTTTCAAGAAATGAACATTACATTAAGGAAGTTGTTGTAGATGTTGCACATGTTGACATTTACGGAATAGTTTTTAGTAGACCCTATATGTATTTTTGATATTGTATTTTCAGGAGGAGGTATAATCAATACCATTTGGTTAAGGGTGAGAAAATATACATGATTACCTCATATGAAGACAAATATAAGCTCTCTTTGGTGAGTTCCACTCAAGATAACCCATTGCTTATTGCTAGTGGAAATTTTTCTTTCCTTATTTTAAAAGATAAGAAAGAATATAAAGATACTCATAATAGATATATTAAAAAAGAGAATGAGGTGTAGTTGTTATTATGATGTCTACTTTAAGATATGGGTCTTCCTCAAAAAGGAAGTGATCCACACAAGGGGCATGAAAGGGTGGACTTAGTAGTTCATAAGGATGATAGTTTCTTTTAGCATATACACATCCAAGCTCAAGAGAGGTTCAGTAATTAGGGAAGTAAATTTACTCACTTTATAAGTTTTTAAGATTTTAGGGACTTAAAAGCCTCAAATTGGGGAGGTATGATATAAATTTGGATCCTATTATATTAGTCATGTTCCTAATTAGATGTAACTCATATTCTTATGACATTGTTTTAAGACATTTAATTCACTAAAAATATCAATATCAAACATGATTCTAATGTGAATCAATATGAGGTGATTTGGACATCTTAATGGTGATGTGTCGGTAAGTTGCATGGTCTTGACATGGTATTAAATTGGACTAGAGGATTGTATGACACAAACAACACATAATGTGATGAGACATAGCTAATGCATCCATATAAAAATCAATATAATAGATACCAAAGATCAATTACTATCATAAACATAAATATAAATCACACATGGAGTAAGCAATGCTACTCTGCATAATTAATTAATGTCACCATCTAGTATAATGAAACATAATATCCATAGGAAATAACACTCTAGAAAGTATGAGTAAGATCAAGTCACATATAATGGTCTACTATGATCAATGGAACAATATAGAAAGATATAACCTAATAATTATAATAATTTACCTCTAGTGTAGGCATTCCTCCAATGTAAAAAGGTTTCCCCTAGGTGTAAGTAATTCCATGCATCAATATGTCCATGTATGACATGTAGCATGTAATCCTGCATCCGTTGATGTGTATTATGAAAAGCATGAGTAAAAAAATGGATATTTAATTCACCATACATATTATTAATAATATAAATCAATTATGTATACCTCAAAAAAAATTCATGCATAGTTACTTATCTTTTGATTTTTATTATTTAATTTTTTCATATTTTTAATTTTTTATTATTTGATTTTTTTCATTTTATTTGTAATTTCTCATTTTGAATTAAATTATATTATGACTAACCTATGATACCATTAATGGGATGCCCAACTGAATGTCTTGGATTATCTATTGAAAATGTCACATATCATGAGAAAGGAGTCACATGTATATTATTGTTCGAATAGGAGAAACGATCATGTATTGCAAAATATTTAGCATTATCATTATATTGACCAATCTTAATTTATTGTGAAACTTGATTTGTAAATGGACTAGAGTATATCTTAAAATTTTAATTAGGTTTTTCAATAGAATCATTAGTTATTATCAAGATTCTTCATTAATATATATTCTTAACATATAATCATTGTAGCTCTTCTAGCTATACCACAATAGCAACATATATATCTAGGCTAATGAGACATAGCATTATAATGACATGGGAAACATGATATGGTTTGGTTGATTGTGGTAATGAAAATAAATCTTTATGAATAAAAGATATGTCTTGCAAAGATGTGATCATTGATTTGTAAAAGGTATTTAGGCCGTATTTAAATTGTAGTATTGTAATAAGGTAGAATAGAGTTCAATAAAGTGAGATAGTAGAGAATATAAGATATAAATTATGTGTGTGTGTGTGTCTTTGTGTGTATAAGAGAATTGATAAGATAATAAAGAGTGTGGAGGTATAGCATAAGTGTATCGATTATTATAGTTATACATATATATAAATAAAGAGAGTTAGAGTACAAAATATCTTTTATGTATATTTATGTGGATGAATGCACCTACTTCTAAGATTTTATGAACGCACATAATAACTAATTAACTTCACACAATACTAACATCTACATTAAAATATAAATCACTAAGATTCATCTTGAATCACATAACTATCTATAACGAAATTATAAATTTTATGTCAACATTAGTTGATGCAATAATAAAATTAAGCTCAATAATAAGATTTTTAATTAAGTCTTGTATTTTATCCCTTAGTAAAAAACATATATTAGTTAAATGCCTTACACATTTATATCAAACAAAATAGGCACCGATATTGAACCCATTAGGTTGTGCCTTCATCATATCATCCTCCATCGTGGAGGGGGAGATACAAGGTTACACTCAAGAAATTATATTAACACCATATGAAGAGGTTCTCGTAATCATTTGAAGATCTGGAAGAACAAAGCTATTATAAGTTGTGAAACTATAGTAACCATTATTTTAAACTTATTATTAGTATTATTATCCTTGTATTTAAAAGGCATGTTGATTTTAAACTTGGAATTAGAATATGTGGGAGCATACGTTTGTAATAAAATTACTATAATGATGCCTTGATTATCAAGTTGTTAAATATGTGGTTGTAACACTTTATAATTATTTGTTCCATGTCTAGTTATTCTACAATAACTAAAATATGATTATACTCTTTGATGTGATACACAATTGATAGATCAATGTCAAATTTCTCTTTATTTTGTGGATTTTTGCCTCATTTGCTATATGTGTGTGTGTGTGTGTGGGGTGTGGCCTTTAGAGGTTGATGGTTTATTTTTAGGGTGTGACTTTGAGGATCAGAGTAAAAGTGAAGGTGTTTTTCAAAGTGTAAGTGTTCATTATAGGGTGTAGTTTAGCAAATCTTGAGATACAACATTGTGTAGGTGCAGGTGAAAGTGCAGTATTTTGTGCAACATTTTCTATAGAATATTTTTTATCTCTATTAGAGTTCAATTTAGTCTTATGTTTTGATTATAGTTTATATTGAGAATTTTTTTGGTGTATGTAGCCCACATTGGGTGAACCATGTTAGATTTGCGTTATGTAATTGATTCTTGTTCTCTCCATTTTAATGCTTTCATTATATCTATGATTTGAGGAATGTTTTTATGATACATGCTATTGTATAAGTTAGATCTAATTTATGGTTATAGTAAATATAATTTAAAATTGTTTTATTTCTTACCAATTGGTATCAGATCCATTGGTAGTGTTTTACTAAAATGGTAAATCACAGGAAGGCTATTAGCTTGAGTGGGAGCTATGGGAGAATAAATCAGATTCAGAGTTAAGAAGTTTGATGGTAAGCATTTTGGTTTATGAAACAATGCAAATGGAAAATTACCTATATCAAAAGGAGCTACATCTCCCTTTGGAGGAGAAAGTAAAACAACATGTAAGTATGAGTGATATGGGTTGGTCATTACTTTATAGGAAGGCATTTGGAACCATACACTTATACCTTTTATCTTCTATTGCATTTAATATTTTTGATGAGAAAACCACAATATATCTCATGGATAAACTTGAAACTTATATGAGAAACCCTCTACTTCTAACAAAAATTTTCTTATGAAAAGATAGTTTAACGTGAAAATGTTTGAGAATGGTTCAATTGCTAATCATCTAACTTATTTTATTATGGTTGTAAATATTCTCATTTCAGTTGAAATTAAGTTTGATGATTTTATGTTCTTTGCCTGATAGTTGGGATAGTTTGGTTATGGCTATGAGTAATGCAGTTCCTACCAAGGAAAGCTTGAATTTTGAGGATGTTGTAGGTGTGATTCTTAGTGAGGAAATGTGAAGGAAAATCATTGGTGATTCATCTTCATGTAATTATTTTTATATTGATACTAGAGGGAGGAAAAATGATAAGAACAAAGGCAATCATGGAAAGTCAAAAGTAGATCTAAATCTAGATCTAGATCCAAGATGATATGCTAACATTGTGGGAAGAGTGGACACTCAAAGAAGGATTGTTGATCACTTCAGGGTAAGAATTCTAACAAAGAGGAAATGAATGAGGTAAATGTGACATCAAGTAAATCATGTTAGGATGCCTTAATTATTTTTTTTATGGATAATTTTTTTCAGTCTTCGGTATTATATTCAAGGTCTTATTTTCATGCCACCCCACATAGACATTATTTTACTAATTATGTTCAAGAGAAAGTAGGGATGTTCAGTATTGTTTACTATAGATTCTTGGAAAGCTACCAAAGGTTCTCTTATGATCTCAAGAGGTAAGAAAGTTGGTAATTTATATTTGAATATTAGTGTTGATTCCATTGATTTAGTTGCTACAAATGGAGATGCAACTATGTGGCACTACAAGTAGGTTTTAAAAGATAAGTTGCCTAGATTGAAAGATCTATATATAGACTTTTATGAGAATTATGTGTATTGGAAATGGAAGTGGGTTAAGTTCCTAAAGATTGGACCCACAAAGAAAGAGCACAAGTTAGATCTGGTACACTCAGGTGTATGGGGACCAACTCAGGGATCTTCTATTGGTGGATCCAATTATTATGTTAATTTTATTGATGATGCAACTAGGAAATTTTGGGTTTCTTACATAAAAAATAAATATGATGTATTTGACACTTTTAAGAAGTGGAAATCCTTGGTTGAGAATGAAACAGGTCTCAAGTTGAAATGTCTCAGATCAAATAATGGAGGTGAGTATTGTAGTACTGCTTTCTTTGATTATTATTCTAACAATAGAATCTATAGGCAAAGGATGGTTCCAAGAACTCCACAAAAAAATGGGGTATCTGAAAGGATGAACAAAATAATAATAGAACATGCTAGGAACATGAGGTTACATGCAAGGTTGCCTTTATAGTTTTGGGCAGAAGCAATTGGCACAACAATATATCTAATTAATAGAGGACCTTCCATGCTTTTAGATAGAGGCATTCCTGAACAAGCTTGGTCTGGTAAGAATGTTGATTATTATTTTCTTAGTCTTTGGATGTGAGGCTTTTTCTCTCATAAGAAAGAGGATAGGACTAAGTTAGAGGCTAAATTAGAGAAATGCATATTTGTTGGTTATGGTGAGGATGACTTTGGTTTCTATTTATGGAGCATTAAAGATAGGAAAATATTTCAATTTAGAGATGTAGTCTTTAATGAAAAATTCTTCTATAAGGACCAATTGTAGGAATAGGAATAGGAATAGAAAGAGTACATAATATTGGATGACATTGTGGATGATAAAATATCCAATGATTCAATTCAGGAACCTTCTACACAAGGACCCCAAAATCCTATGGTAAGAAGGTCTTCTAGGGTAAGAAGAGCACCTAAATTTTTCTCCTTCTTTGAATTATTTATTACTCACTAACAATGGATAACCAGAGTGTTGTGAGGAAGAAATGTAGGTAGATGCTAAGTTGAAGTGTGAGCAAGCCATGGATGAGGAACATATATCTCTCATAGAGAACCAAATGTGGGATTTGGTGAGGCTACCTAAGGGCAAGAGTGCATTGCCAAACAAGTGGATCTTTAGGATAAAAGAAGAGAATGAAGGGAGAAAAAGGTATAAGGTTAGGATGGTGGTCAATGGGTTTGCACAAAAATTAGGTATTGATTTTGATGAGATTTTCTCTCCTGTTGTAAAAATGACTTATATTAGCATTGTTCTTGGTTTAGTTGCAGTTGAGGATTTACACTTAGAATAATTAGATGTGAAAACTGATTTTGTTCATGGTGATTTGGATGAAGAGTTTTATATGAAGCAACCACAGGGATATGAGGTGAAAGAGAAGGAGAGATTTGTGTGTAGACTAAAGAAGAGCTTGTATGCCTTGAAACAATATCCATGGAAATGGTATAAGAAATTTGATTATTTTATATTGGAAGAAGAATATCAAAGGTGTCATTATGACCATTGCATGTACATCAAACATTTTGATGATGGTTCCTTTATTATATTATGCATGTATGTCGATGACATGTTAGTTGTAGGAAAGAACATACAACATAATCATATGCTCAAAAAATAGCTTAGTGACTCTTTTTCTATGAAGGATTTGGGTACTGTAAATCAAATCCTTGGTATGAGGATTAATCCTGATAGGAAAGAGAAGAAGTTAGTTTTATCCAAATAAGAGTATGTGAAGAAAGTCTTGAAAATGTTTAGCATGTTGGATGCTAAATCTATTAGTACTCCTTTTGGTAGGCCACTTTAGATTATCAAAGGCTCAAGTCCCAAGATAGAAGCTGAAAAGATTGAGATGTCCAAGGCACCTTAATCATCGATAATTGGTAGCTTGATGTATGCCATGGTTTTTACTAGGTCTGATATTTCCTAATTAGTGGGAGTTGTGATAGGATACAAGAGGTTATAGCTTTGTCAACATAGAGGTAGAGTATGTTGCTACTATAGAGGCTAACAAGGAGATGATTTGGTTACAGGAGTTGTTTCGAGAGTTAGGGCATGAGTAGAAAGTTGGGAGACTACACAGTGATAGTCAAAGTGATATTCATTTGGCAAAGAACTTCACTTTCCACTCGAGGTTGAAACTTATTCAGTGATGTTATCACTTCATTAGAACAACTTTGAAAGAGAACTTGGTGAAGCTAGAGAAGATTCACACTAGATAGAATATTGTAGATATGATGACTAAGGTGGTCACATTAGACAAGTTGAGACTATGTTTAGATTTGGTTGTCCTTAGTGTTCATGGAGTAGTGATAGATTATGTTCAAGAGAAACCATCTCTAAGTGGGAGATTGTTGAGTTTGTATCCCTTTGGGTATATCACATGACCATAGGAATACATTTTTGGGGCCTAGACAATTCCAAGGATATGGGGAGCACAGATTTCCCTACTCCACCTTTTATGGAACCTTACTCCACATGTGAGTGGAATATTCCTTATATTTTCTAATTTCTATATTTCCATATTTTGTGAGTTAGTTTTTAGATGACTTTTCCCATGTTGAATGCCTTGATCTTAGGGAGCTAGTTATTTTTTTGAAAATGGGATGCCTTTCTTGTTAGGAGTTTGTTATGATCACATGGTGTTGGAAAATGTACCCTTGAAAGGTGGAGACCCAATCTTGGCATGTTCCTTGATGGATGAGTTTTTGGATCAGCTTGCTTAGGTCGAGGAGGGTTGTCACATGCTGGATAATTCTTATCTTAGATAAACATTACACATTTCTCCTCCTTTTGTGGAATTTCTTTCATTTACTATATATACAAGGTATGGTGTGGCCTTTAGAGGTTGATGGTTTATTTATAGTGTGTGGTTTTGATGATTAGAGTCAAAGTATAGGTGTTTTGAAAAGTGCAGGTGTTCTTTACAAGGTATGGTTTAGCAACTTGTGAGATACAACATTGTGTAGGTGTAGGTGAAAGTGCAACATTTTGTGTAGCATTTTCTATAGGATATTTTTCTATCTCTAGCAGAGTTGATTATTGTCATGTGTTTTGATTACAATATATATTAAGAACTTTTTTGGTGGATGTAGCCCAAATTGGGTGAACCACATTAGATTTGTGTTGTGTGATTGATTCTTGTTCTCTCCATTTTAATGATTTCATTACATTTATGATTTGAGGAATGTTTCTATGATGCATTATATTGCATAAGTTAGATCTGATTTATGGTTATATTAAATCTAATTTTAAATTTTTTTAATTCCTAACACTTTCCTCTTAGTACAAATAGGTATGAACTTGTCTTGGGAAAATAATACTTTTCTCAAGTACCCTCTATCACCTAACTTCCTTACACAAAGTTTTATGCCCTAACTCTTCTCTAAAAATACCTTACTAACCATTTCTTAGGCTATGTTTAGGCCTATTAGGTCTCCTTATCCCCTATCTTACACATAGTCCTTCTAATCCATACATACACAATCTATACAGGTATAAAAAATTGAAAATATATTAGAGCCCATGGAAACTTAACTAATCCCCAATTTTCATATATCTTTTTAATTAGAACTCCACCAAACCAATTTTGACTTTGGAAACCCTAGCCATAGGGTTTACTCAGACCCTACAGACCTGAGAAGGAGTTTTTTAATCTTTTAGATTAGAAAGTGGGATTAATAGTTTATTTAAGGTTGAATAACATTTGCACACACTATAAATGCCTAATAAAATAGACTTTTACCATCTATGACCCCTCAATTCAACATTTCTCACAAGATTTTGTTTGACTATGTCTTGAAACATAGTGATTTACAATCCTAGTATATCATCTATGAAACCTATATGTTTTAAAGTACTCTGAATCACATTAAGACTCTTAATAAGATGAATTGGATAATTTAAAAATATGTATATATGAATTTTAACTCATTTCACACATGATCCTTCTCTCAAGAATGCATGCTTAGTACTCCTTATAACATCATATAGTCAACACAGGGTCTATGTTGATCTACTAAAAATGTCTTTAGAAAAATAAAAATATATAATGTGTAAAGACTCTTAAGGAATTTTTAGGTCATTTTACCAATTATTCATATGTTCCAAACATCCAATAATATAATCTTCTCTTGAAACTCATACTTTCTCTCAGTCTTCAAAACACAGAATGTAAACAACACAGGGTACACTAGTCTACAAATTTGAACCTTATCAAATGTATTTAAAACTAATATAATAAATACTTGAATCACCATAAGAAAAAAAGTATCAAATTACCAAAAACACAAATATCATTAGATTTTTTTTTCATTACATCTTCCTTCACTCATTCATAGTCAAGTTCCATTGCATAGATATATGAAATACAGTGTCTACTATAAATTTGGTCTTCAAATAAGAAAATATATATTCATGTTCTTGGGGTTTACCTGATTTACACTTATAATCCATCCCCATAAATATAACTCTCACATAATCATTTAAAAGTATTTTTATATTTGATAACTAACCTAACTGACTTTCAACTCCCTCATGGACATTGGGAGAATGTTAACTACCTTAACCTCTAACATGAGCATCAAAATGACTAATTATATGAGCCATGTATGAAGTTAGGTAACATTGACATCTTGAGAGTCTACACAAAATGAAACACTATTGAAAACTCCTACACATAATATTAATGACCTAAACCTTGACAAAAGATTCAAAAATTCAAATTAAAGAAATTGGTAGGAAATTGGTCAAAATGACTATTATGGACCTAAAATGACTATCATAACTCAAAATAGACTCAAAAATTAAAAATATACCAAAATAACAAATGGTAGTGATGCTCGTGCATCATACTACCGATGATCAAAAGAAACTTTCCAAGACAATAATATTGGATCTAGATTTCATGTTCTTTATAGCATCCCTCTTCCAAGTTCATGTCTTCATGGATCCAAAGGTTTGTTTGAAGAATGTATTCCTCTTTTAATCTTGGGTAGAGTGATTATGGATCATCTTTTTTTTATATCTCTCTTACTTTGTATCTTCAAATTGATCATGGGTAACTGTTGCTTGTTCTTCTTCCTCCAAAGACCTACCCATGAAGCAAATAAGTTAAACCAAACTACTCTTTGCCATTAATTTTTGGATCTAAATCACTTCTATATTTGTATGCCTTGGACATGTGCCCATGTCCCTTGTGTGTGTTTTATTGATTATATATGTGGACATTTGAACATGTACTTTTTTTGTGGCTCTAAGCTAAATTTCTTGTTGCTTATATATGTAGACATTTGAGCATATCCTAGTATGTCTTTCACTCTCAAATTTAGTGACATGTGCCCATGTCCCTTGTATTATGGCCCTTTGGCCTACTTTTGTGTACCTTATGTGTTTTATATGTATGCTTCATTTTATGCATCTTCACCATGACACTTGTATTTGATTTTTACACACACATCAATTTTTGATGCCATGAGCGACCTCATATATCTACCCTTCCTACTTGAGTGTTGTGATAGACATCATAACCTATCTCCTTAGGTAACTATTCAAATTTACTATTATACACATTGATTACATCTATCTTGACACCTTTGTATAATGTTAGATTACATCATACAACTTACATGACATACTTATGCTCAAATAATTTTAAGTTTTGATGTTATATTAGTATATTATATTATAATATCACATAAATATCATATATATGCTCTGACTAATACATTTTATAGAGCTACTTATTTTGAAGATAGTTCTTACATAGGATCTACAAATACCCTTAAAAGAGGGGGAATTCAAAGGGTTTTATCACTGAGATTAGGACCCTACTTTTATATTCACATATCACTTTTAGCACACATTCTCAATTTCATAAGTTAGACACAAGTTAGACATAGGAAAAAATAAGGACTCAAAAAGTAGTTCAAATCAACTAGATTTTAGAATAAATAGACATTATCACTCAGATTGGGACACTAGAACCATAGGGTGCTACCATTCACTACATGGTGCTACTATCCAATAGCCCCAGCTTTAGGGTAGTCTAGATTAGCCAAAGAATTACACTAGGTACAATAAAAATTTACACAGGTACAATCATAAGTTTGACTATTATGTTCATATTTTACTTAGATACACTCATTTTATATTAGATCATACTAGTTAATAATATTTGGGGGCATCATGCATGGCATGATAACTCTCACATTTAGTTTAGATACACAGATTCAATTATCACATACTCATTATAGAATCAATACACTCAAATATTAGATTGGGGGCATGTGTGTGGCACATAGTTTCCATATGCTCTATTACACAAAGCTTGATCAGATGGAATTATAAACTCCATGTCATTCTATATGTTGTCACCAATTTCATTCCTTAATCCATATACAGTGTTAGCATTCTCAAGTGGACCAGAGTAGCCCAATATACCTGAGTGGTTGTGGAACTGATATACATAGTTAAATATACCCAATTAGATAATTTTATCACTTTGAAAAACTTATTTTTATATGCATCTACTTCACATATGTGTTTAATGATGGATTCATAGCCTACTTGAGTTCTTTAGCCACCCACATGAAAGGGTTACACACACTCACAATATTATCCAAGTTATTCACAGATCATGATCCACCAATCAGGGGTGGGAAATGATAGAGTCATATCCTACTTGAGTTCTTTATCCACCCATATATAAGGATTGAGAAAACCATCATCTTAGTCCAATATATTCAATGATGTGATCACTATGTACACTCAGACACATAGGTTGTCACTAGGTTTATGCATTAATTCACATATCTAATGAGGTGTATTCATTCCTTTCCTCTTTTCATATCTCTTTACTTAGCTTTACTTAGTTCATGTATCTAACATAGTCTTTTTCTTTTGATAATATCTTAATTAAGGACTGATTTTTGCATGTTTCATTGTAGGTCATTGCCTTGAATCATGTTTCACATATATAGACCTAGATTCACATACTCAAAATCATCTACATAGGCTTCATTTATGAGGTAAGTTCAAGTACACTTATTTTCCTTTATACAAGTCATTTTTATTTTTTATATTTATAACATAAGGGGGGGGGGAATGTAATCACCTAAAAGTGGTATTTGGATAATAAGAGTGTTGTTTGAGATAAACTATTTCTAGCTTAGCCCTAGACCTATCATAGATATTTTATCACACCATTCCATCTAGTGTGTAGACCATAAACATATTGTATCAACTCAAACATATTCATAGAATATCTTTCCCAGATCCCAACCCAGTGTGCCCAATAGTCTACCAGTTAGACACTAGCACCACATTAAGGACAATAGAGTCACACGGTTCTAGTGTCCCTAACTTATCACTAGTGTCCCTTACCCTAACTCTCTTGAATGGATATATTTTTGAATGTGTGCCCCTTATAAGGTTGTCCTAAGTACATTTAATATCTACACAAGATACAAATCTATATAAATGCAATACTATTTGACCTCTATTCACTAGATGGAAAAGAGATGCAAAAAGTCTATCCAAATAAGAAATAAGTTGAGAAAAATTAAGGTATTTAATCCCTATTCTTTCCTACTTGTGAAAAATACCACCTAAAACTACCTTAAGCCTAGATTTCAAATATTTTAAATCTCAATCAGACTCAAGGTATTCAAAACCACTCGCATTCTAGCATTCACTTGCACTTGTACCAAACACTAGGTAAAAGAACTACATTGGGCTTGATCCCTCCCCAAAGTATTGGTATGTAGGCATCTCTCTTCACAATGGGGTGTTGAGTATATCCAATCTATCCTAACAACAAACACATTTTTAGCTCATGCCATACTTGCAAGAAGGATTAGAGTTTGTACACTAAATCAATTTTTTTAGGCAAAATACAAAGTTTTAGATTTAGTGCACATAGGAATAAAACCCAAAAACATAGGCACAAGTGTTCCCAAAAAATAGGAATAGTCCTGAAAAGGGGATGCTAACACCATTTTGAGGACACTATAGCAACATGGAACTATTGTCTAGGTGGGGTGTTACTGTTTAGTGAGCAATCAAACCTAAGGACCCTGCTTATGACACTCAAGACTTTCTAGAAACTAGTTTTTTAGAACCTAGATATTTTACGATAGTCACTTTAAAAATAAGTTTTTATTTATGTATATTTATTAATATTTTTAGAAAGTCAAAATAAGACAAAATCTATAACAAATCAGTGGTTAATTATTGCATATTATTTAACTAATTTAGACATGTCATCCCTTTAATATAACTTATAAATTACACAAGTAAAACCCTAAAAGGTTAAATTAGTGGTACCAATGTTGATACCCAATGTATCATTAGTAATTTCAATATGAGAGAGTATTGGGATAGTCTAGATTGACACATGGCATTTATAAAACATTGTCATATGGATTAGGTCACAAAGATGCCCCTAGAAGGACAAAGAGAGGATGGTAATAGCCTTTTGGGATCAAGTATTGATAAATAATAAGGAATAGAAAAGGCATCACAACCTATTTTTCATTGATGCTAGAGTGACTGGGGCATGTAGAGCATGGTGGCTTAATGCACATTGAGAACCACTACTCTCATTAATAGTTGATGAGGAACTAGATTATTCAAAAAATTATACTAAGTATGACATCAGGACCTAGGATAAATGGGAGTAAATAGACCAAAAGAGGTTAAAGTAGGAGCCAGAGGAGAAGAACCTATTATATTTTATCTCATAAAAAAGACATGGAACAAGGATTGAAAATAGGCAAATCTATGTGAATAATTCATACACAATTTTTAATGTTAGCATTAATGTTTTGGGGAAATTTGTTAATGTTATATGAAGTCTATAATGATGGTGAGGGATTGAACTCCTAGCATCTTAGCGATAGTTAAGAGATTGGCCAAATGCATACTAAAATGTATTTTGGGCATGGTTGAACAAGATCACTTTGGTGTAGGGAAGCATTACCCTCCTTTTTAATCTAGTGTGTAGGGCTTGGGATGCATATAACTCTACTTGTAACAAATAGGGTTGAGGAGATGAGTGCAGAGCTCATACACTAAGGATCAAACATGCATCTCTTAGCCTAAGGATTCATTAAAATCCATGAATAAAGAGAAATAAAAATGTAAATATGAGTCTATTATTTATCCACATGGTGGTGATGGGTTCAAAAAAAATATTTATGTTGATTATCGATACCCAAGATAGTGTTACACTGAGGCCATGAAAATTAATGAGAAGTATCAAAGATTCACCTTGAAGTATTTTTATATTACCAGGTTACAAATTTGGACGTGAACTCCGATGTTTAAATAGCATGTTACCTCATTTTATATGAAAGTGAGGAGATAAAATCATTCCCCTACATTGAAACAAGATTGTTATGGGTCATGTTACTAAGCTATGTGCTTCACATTCTACATAAAGATGTTTAATATATATTTTATTTTGATTAAAAGGTGTCATGATTTATATGTGAATTTGAATGTGAAATTTGTGTGCTCTAAAATCATCATAATGTATACTCTTATAAATATTTATTTAAGGAGAAATAATAAGTAAAACATAATGAATAAATAACAATGTTAGAGAAGTCATAACATATAATGTTTTGCATTGCATGACATAAAATAATATAAACAAAATGAATAACAAGGCATAAATCACTGAATTCTATAGCATGGAATGTATATTGCATAACATGTGTATGAAAAATAATAGACTTAAAAGAAATACAAAATATAGAGAGAGTAAAGGCATATAAAACACTCAGAGTAAGAAAATGGAGCCCTACTCACCCACTCTTTTTATTAGAATACATTGATTATGATCGAAATAGTTTAAATATGTTTGTGATATACCTGATTTTAAACTCTCACATTTTTATCTAAATAAGTCATGTTGTACAATGTTGTACTAGAGATTATGGGAAATGTTTGATAACATTATGATTTTTCTATTATGGGTAGTAGTATTATGATGTTTTACGTTTTGATATATATATTGAGATATGTATGACATTATGATGACATGATTTTATTTCTATTATTGTTGTAGCATCATCAATTTTGATATGATGTTAGTCATTTTTATTTATAGGATATTAGTAATTAGATGTAACTTACATTATATTGATGTTATTATTTTTTTTTCATCTACTACTAATATTGTTGATTCTATGTTGTCTTGTAGGTGTTGATGAAGAGAGGATGCTCTAAAACCATCTAGATCCATCTTTACAATCATTTTAAGGGAATGGTAAAATATGTTATAAGTATAGAGAGAAATATAAGGTATGATCTCTACTTAATACTCAATCCCTCTTATCATATTATCAGTTTGAATATAAAATGTTGTGTGTTTCAATTTGAATTTCACCATTTTTATTTACATTAAAACCCCCATTCATAATTGAATGATAAATATGTTCATAATTAGACAACTCCATTTTAGCCTTATTTAATCATTCTAAAATTAAACATTTGGGCTCATTTCATCAACATACATTATCCATTTAATTATCCAACAAAGAACCTATTCTACCATGCATAGACCCATGGCTGCCCATTTTAGCACACTTTGGTTTATTTATTCATGCTTTGCTCTTAGGCTCTTATTTGGAAATGATAAGTCTTTTCTCTCCTTTTCGATCGAGTCTTTGTCTTTCTAAAAACCAAATTATCCTATGCATTTATGTGAAAATAGGATGATGAAGAAGCATATGTTGTAGAATGTGTGTTAATGGTGCCATCTAGGAGATCCATCCTTAAAATTAAAGGTTGAGTTAACGGTCATTACAGTCTTTATTGGGCTATTAAGATTTCCTAGATAGAGACGGGGTCTACTGTAAGGGGATTTTTATTGTTGCAAATTATAAGGAAAATATTTTAAATGAAGTTGGATCAAGGTTTCAGTTGATCAAATTGGGGAGGAGGTTGTCGATGTTGAAGCATGAGCATCAAAAACTCTACTATAAGACTATAAATGTTGAGGTTGAGGAAGTGGAAGGTGGGGCCAAATAATACAATGTTTTAAACCCTAGAAACCCTAAATATATTTGAGTGTGCAAGGTTATTGTCTGTTACTTTTATAATTCATCCTTGATCAGACTATCATAAATTGGAATTCACTCAACTGGGGACAAATAATGAAGTCTTCCCAAAAAATGAAGTTATAGTTATTTGTGTTGAAAAGAATGAAAAATAAATCATTCAAAGCCAAAAGATCTGAGGTGTTAACAAAAAAAGAAATGTCACAAGGAGAAATTGACAGCATAGAATTGCAAAGTGATATGTAGAAATGAAAATAACTATCATATGTTATCTCCATAACTTCATGCAAAGACAATGAAAGTGCCTTGCTTATATAGGCAAGGAAGATCAATCATAGCCATAAGATCAAGCTAATAGATAACCTAGGAATAGAAACCCACTATACCTAAACTAGAAAAAATTATTATTATCCACACCTAAGTGAGTGGGAAAACCTAATAATTCTTAAAACAAAAAAAAACATCAATGAAACATGAGCTAAGGTAAACAACCCACTCTACCACCCCACTCAAATAAAGCTAGGAGTTAAAAATATCCAAAGATAATAAAGTGGCATATCCATAATATGAGTCCTAAAAATAAGGTCTAATTAGGTATTGATGTACAATATATCCATGAATAAATGAATAAGGAATATGTCCTCATGAACACCCCATAAGAATAAATTTTGAAACCCCGAGCATTTCATGTAACTCAAGGTAAAAAGGTGATATAGAAAATCTTTGTAAATATGTTGGAAACTTGATGTTGAGTCAGAATGTACTCTATGAAAATAAATCCATATTAAATATGCTAAAAAATTAAGTGCGTGTGAATCTAAATATGCTTGCTTTGATAGTCCTTCACAATGGTTGTAATAAATATGAATTACACTTTGGTTGTCAAACCAAAGTACATTAGGTGAATCCTTCATCAAGCTAAAATTTGTCAATAACTGACAAAGCCAAAGAACCTAATGACTCATTGTGATTATTTTCATGTACTCTACCTCTATAGATGAAACTAAAATAGAATACCACTTTTTGCAAACCCAAAAAATTAGAGAAGAACCAAGACAAAAAAGGTAGCTAGTAGTGGAACGCCTATCATCAATAGAACCTACCCAATCTAAATTAGTATATCCAACCAACTGAGTAGAAACTCTCATATAGTGTAATCCAAAGTGGGAAGTTCCCTATAGATATCATAAAATCCTTGTTGTAGCCTACCAATAACTATCATGAGGAGCATGTGAAAATTGAGATACAATCCCAATTGCAAAAAAAATATCGGAGTGCGTATGGGTCAAGTGTATGAGACTTCCAATCAATTGCCTATACAATATAGGATCAAAAATAGGAGTATTTAATGTGTAAGTAAGAGTGACCCTAGACTGGAGAGGATAATTACTTAGTTTTTAATTAACCATGACAAAATCTTGAAGAAGATCAAGGGTGTATTTTTGCTGACTCAAATGAATCCCTAATTCTGACTGAGAAATCTACAAACCAAGGAAAAAGAGTAAAAGATCAAGATTTGTCATATAAAAATATCTAAAAGAGTATGTTCAATATACTAAATATGAGAATAAGAGCTACCTATAAGAATTAAATCATCAACATACAAAACTAGTATAACAATATCCTCTCTAACATGAAGGATATATATGGTAAGATATGAGTGGAAGTGAACAAAGCTAGTAGATAGAAGAAAATAATCCATCTTCTCATACCAACATCGAGGAGTCTATTTGAGAATGTAGAGATACCTTCGTAGTTGAAGAACAAAAAATGAATCGTGAATAGACCCAATATATTTCTCCATATAGATTTCCTCGTGCAAATCTCCATGTAAGAAGCCCTATTTATGTCCATCTAGTACACTAGCCAACCCTATGATGCAACAAGAAAAAATACAAGGTGCACATAATCCATCTTGGAAATAGGAGAAAAATTCTTAGAGTAATAAATAACTTTGACTTGTTATAAATCCTTTGTTATAAGACATGCCTTATGCTTGTCAATAAACCCATCAACTACATATTTGGTGTGGTATATCCACTTACACCTAACCAACTTTATTTCCTTAGAATGAGAGACCAAATCTCAAGTATGATTATTCATCAAAGAATAATAATTATCTATCATTTCATCATCGCACTCGTGTATCCCATGAGCATATGAAAAATATTGTGGATCCCAAAAAAATGCCTGACATAAAAGTCCAAAACTTGTAAAATGTGCATGATATTGTCTAATGGGTGGAAGATCATGTATGAAAGGTGCTACCTCAAAAATTATAGTAAGAGCCCACTTAGGCATAGTGGGAAAAATATTCACATCTAAGTCTATATCCATAACCTACTCAGTGGCATCTTGAACTGGCTCCTCAAATAAGGCACCCTTAATATGAAGTGAGAATCATCAATGGATGGAATCAAATAATAATAAGTCATGAAAGAATATGAAGACTCATGAGAAGAGAAATTATCATCAAAATAAACATGTGTTTGAAAAATAAAATCATGAGAATCATGATCCAAAATTTGATAAATTCTCATGTCCTAAAAAGAACCTACAAAGATCAAGGGTTTGTTCTTTTTATCCAAAAATTTCCTTTTTTTCTTTCGTATAAAAGCCAAAGCATAGCTCCCAAAAACTTAAAAAAATGAGTAATCGGGATTAGTTAAAAACCAATCCTCATGTAGAGGGTAAGTTCACAAATTTGGGGGAAAAAAAGTGGCCTACCTATGGACATGTTTTTCCTAAAAATTGATAAATCTGAACTTCTATAGATAATTTGAGATAGCTAAACTCAAATTTAGAGGATAGTGTAAGAACATGAATTGTAGTAGTTTGAGTCTAGTTTCCAAGCTACTATTTTTTTTAAATGGTTAAGTATAACTAGGTATAACATCTATAATTTAAATAATAACTCTAATTTTTCTAAGGAAAATAGAGTAGATAGCCAACCGTGCAACCTCTCATTTTTTTCGCATCATTTAATATTATTTAAAACTGTTTGGTGAAACTTTAGATAAGATCATCTTGTTTTCAACCTATATTTTTTTATAATTTTTTTAATGAATATATTTTTTTATTAATTTTAAAATTAAATTTATCTTGAAAAATGACCAAAAAATGGATAACTAGTTGTGCGGTCCCCCTAACTACCTAAAAAAACTAGTTTTTAATGCATATAGAATTAGGCCTAGTTTGTAACTATATTTTTTTTTTTGAATTTGGATCAATGAATGTTACACAAACATATATAGGCATGTATATTTGTGGCCTATAGTGACATAAAAATATTTATAATTAGAAATCAACATAGATTGAAACCTTAAAATAGTCCAATATTTATAAAAAACATATATTTGGAAAGAGGAGAGCATGATCATCATTGTGGTAATAGTTTTATGAATTTTATCATTGAAATTATTAGATTATTTTTTAATGTAAGTTAAATTTTTCTATTTTTTGTCAAAACCCTTAATGTCACCTACAAAAGGGTAGATTATAGGTTTTAATAACTAATCTTGTTTTCACATGATTTTATTTTGTTTAGGCTTTCTTGTGTTTTTAGCATTGTTATGATTTAAAAAAAAATCTTGTGATGTTTGTCATCAAACAAAACAAAACACCATTATTTTATGAAATTAATTGAATAAGGCCCAAACAACATTAGAGTGCCTAGTCGTTAGCCATTCACCCAGCTACCTTATCATAACTATCTTTTGGGAAGAAGTAATATGTAATGTGTAGCCATAGTATTTTTGAATACATATGAATGGTTATCAATATTATTACTGGTTTAGGGTTACTAATCCAATTTATATTATAGACCTATTAAAATCTAAGAAGATGATGTAATAATAAGTGGTATTGATTTATTAGTCTTCTAAAAGTAATAAACTACTAGGACTATAATTTTAGTTACTATAGATAGAATAATGCATGAACATGCACTTTTAGTTATCTTCTAACCATTGTTTGCATGATAAACCATGAAACTAAAGGGATAGCTCCCTCATTATTATTTTTAAAATATATTCTAAATTTTATAATATTAGTTGGTCGACCATGCAAAAATGGATCCTCACTTAACTATTAAAAAAATCAACTTATAATATATAAATAAATCCACTTGTTCACTATTAAAGAAAATCTAAAAAAATATTATGCAACTACAACTGAACAACTAATGAGTTGAGTGGGGGAAACGCCATGTAATGTGGTGAGGATGTTATTATAATAATTGACCACTATTTATTAATAACCATAAACCATCACAAATCCACTTGGAATGTGAACATAAGACTCTACTCAATTAAACTTGGATGATAGTTTAGACTATAACTTGAATAAGGAAGTAAATAGCTCAAAATGGAAAGGAGAATGTTTACATGTTATGGGAAATAAATATAGAAGAGAAGAAAAAATAACAAGGAGAATTCTAATTGGAAAAGAGGGATCATTGAAAATGGAAATGGATATATGCGTTTAAGGAAAAAATTAAAGTTTGTGATTGATTTTTTAAAGAGTGTGTGCTTTGGGATAAATCTCTTTAGAATCTAGAACAACGTGGATAAGAAAATGTTTTGGTGGCATCATTGATTATGTAGGTTTCTCCTTGTACCACTTCAAGATGTATAGGAAACTCTACTTGTGATATTATGTTTAAATATTTATAGTAACATGTTTTACATCCCATATGCATTATTTATATCAATCAAAATCCTGAATACCTCTAATCTTGACTTAACCTCAAAAGGGCTTATTGTGAATGTAATTGAACATGCTTAAGATAGTAATATATTATGTTTATTCTTCAGTGATATATATGTTTGGTATTGATATCCAAATTATGTTAAAACTCTATTAGACTGAATTCACATTGTAAAAAAAAATAGAATTTTTTATTTACCAATATAAAATTATTATATAAATCTTTCTCCTAGTTTTGTTGACTCAAAGTTGATCATGCTCACAATTTGAGTTGTAGTCACTTGTATCTCTATTTAAATATTCAACCTATGGTCAGTCTTTATTGAATGTAGTATGATAATAACCATATAATAATTATTGTGATCTTACATATGTATTGAATAGTGTCAAGTGGTAGAAATACCTAGATAAATTATAGGTCCTAATTTTTTTATCTTTAATTTAAAAAAAAATAACAAAATAATAATCTTGTATATTTTCTCAATAGAATGTGCATGAATGATATAATTTTTGAGTAAAACATCATTTTTGATAAAAACCCATTTTTTTAGACCATAAATGGGGGTAGTATAAGGAATATATTTAGAGAATTTATTTGATGTTTATATTGATAATGGTTATCATACTATTTTAATCCCACCATTCCTCATCATCTCTAATCACTCCCTCATCATCCCTAATCACTCCCTCATTGACCCTAATTATCCCTCATCATCCCTAATCACTCCCTTATCATCCATAATAATCCCTATTCAATCCCTCTTCATCCCTCATTATCCCTAATCACTCCTTTATTAACCTTTAACATCCATCACCATCCATAATCTTCCCTAGTACTCCATCATTGAAC
The DNA here is from genome assembly GCA_037957365.1 of Torreya grandis. Classification (NCBI taxonomy): domain Eukaryota; kingdom Viridiplantae; phylum Streptophyta; class Pinopsida; order Cupressales; family Taxaceae; genus Torreya; species Torreya grandis. Next base: position 1,379,145 of record JARHVA010000359.1, read on the forward strand.
CTCACCATCCCTCATCATCCCTAGTCATTCATTCATCATCCCTCATCATCCATAATCACTCAATTCTCATCCTTCAAATACATAATCATTCCCTCCTCATCCTCATTGACCCTCACCATCCATCACCATCCCTTATTAACCCTAATCACTCAATTATCATCCCTAATCACTCCCTCATTAACCATCATTGACCCTCATCATCCCTAATCACCCCTCATCATACCTAATCTCTCCCCCATTATCCATCACAATACCTAATCACTTCTTCCTCATCCTCATTGACCCTTACCATCCCTCATCAATCTTAATCACACTCTCACTATCCATAATCAATCCTTCACTATCCCTAATAACTCCCTCATTGACCCTCATTGTCCCTCATCATCCCTAATGACTCCCTCATCATCCCTCATAATACCTACTCACTTCTTCCTTGTCCCTCCTCATCATTAATCATTCCATATAATACCATGATGGTGGTTGTAGTGGCTTCCCACTTATGCCAAGTTGGCTTATGTTCTAATTTCAAATTTTAATCACTAAAACAAGGTCCAAATAAACTCTTATTTAATGCATCCTATTTAATTCACCTAAGGAACTTAGAGATATCATCTGATTGTCTAGGGTGTAGATGATTTTTACTTGTGTTAGATTAGGTTGGGTATAGATCAAGTTGGGTTGGGAAACACACTCTACCAAATTAGTGACTACCTATTTAACTATATATAAATATGTTCTACTATGTAAATACTCTCAATGACATAAAAAAATGAGAAGTTAACTATGGGGTTGGGATTGAAATTATAAACTAGTCTCTAGTCACTCCTATATATAGAGATATAAATTTGGATTCTCAAATCTAGGATTGGTATTCTTAGATGCCCAAAGGCAAATATATATATATATATATATATATATATATATATATATATATATATATATATATATATATATTTATATATATATATATATATTTATATAATTAATATAATTTCATCCCACTCTTTACTCACTTTACTGCCTATTTATTCTATCTTAGGGATTTGGATATATTCTCTTTCTATAGTCTACACATGGATCACCATATAGATCTTTGAATCCGACTAGACAATCATATGACACCTCCTAGTTCTTTATTTATGTGAAAGAGGATGAGTGAAAGAAGAGTTTATTTGGGCCTTATTTGAGTGAGTAAAATTTGTAATTATAACTTACGCTAATTGAGAACAATCCAGAAGATAATATACCCACCATCAAGGTATTGGAGGGAGTGATTAAGGATGAGGAGGTTATGTAGGTGAATCCACGATTTTCACCAATCTTGTATCATACAAAATAGAGTGCATTCTTATTTTCATTGTTTTATTATTCATATTGGTTTTAGTGTGCTTCACTGGAGGAGATTACTTCTTCTATGTCCATGTTCTCCATTCTCCTTGTGGCTTGTTTGTGTTAATGCTTGAAATTTTGGATTTTAACATTCATTCATGCACAATTATGTTTTTCTTGGAGTTTTGGTCCAAAAACTCCACTTTTTATGTTATTTGGTTTGTTTTTTGGTGATACATTATGACTTGTGCCTTTTTTACTCATATTGTATTGACCAATTTGGTTTTGGTGAAGCATTTTATTCACTTCCTATGCTTTCAAGTCCTATTTCCCTGGTTGGAACTTTGAATTTTTTTATGGACTTATGTCTTTTGCATAATCCATAATTCTATTCATCAAATGAAAATTTTCATGGGTCTAAATATGCCTTTTGTATTATTTTATAGTGTTAATTGAAGTGGTGAACCCCACATAAGTATTAAAAGCTCATTATTTTATCTCCTTTGGTGATCAAATTTGTTCCCTTGATAGAGTCTCTCAATGAATCAAGTAATAATTGATTATGCTATTCAAGACCAAACACCCTTATAAGTCTGTATTCAAAGATAATTCTTGATGCAATGATTGATAAAATCTTAATTCCATATTAATCCTTAAATAAGCTAAGTTGTTTCACATAGTGGTGTGCAGTAAGGTAAGCTACGACTGGGTCATGAAGAATAAACATGTATGAAGTTTGGAAGCCTGCAACATCTTCTATACATACAAGTTTTTGAAAATGGTAAATTAGTTATGTAAAGTTTGATGGAGTTATGAACAAGGTAAATGTTTTGATGTAGTGATATTCATTATCTAGAATCGATTGGGTCTCATGCTTATTCAAATTGACTCTCAATGCCCAGATGAAATTTGATAGGCCTATATTGTGTATAATACTTAAAATATCAATTTTTTCTTCTAGTGAAAAATATATTCATTATATTTTAATATGCTCTATATAAAATTGGATTTGAACCACCTAATAGGTAAGTAATGGGTTTGATATTTTATTTTTATTGTGTTATTTTAGAAAATACATGTGATGTTATTAAAGCATTGGGAGAAGATAAAGGTATGGAGGATAATTTCATTGGATGCCCAGTACCATCCTTAAAATAAAATAGACATTTTTTTGGAGTGGTCAAATATAAAAATAAAGGAGAAGACCAGAATTACATGATATATTGATTGTCTTCATCTAGCAGGTTTTTTAGAGTGACATTACAAAGGTAGAGGTCAGTATATGACATGTAAGTGTTTATATATTATTTTCCTCCATGTTATGTATGTAATAATCCCAATAGTGGAATTGATTAACTATAAATTCCATTATATTAATGCAATTATTCTGATCTTTTTTATGTGAACATCAAATATTTGATGAAATTCATATGTGTCTATTTGTGTTACTAAACCCATGCAATATGAAAGTTAATAGGACTTAAATTCTCTCCCCCATCCTCATATGTGCACCAAGAGGGATGATGATGAAGTGAGTAGGGATGAGGAGGGATAATAAGGGAGTCATTAGGGATGATAGGGGATAGTGAGGGTTAATGAGGTAGTGATTAGGGATAATGAGGTAGTGATTATGGATGATAAGGGATGGTGAGGTTCAATGAGAGAGTGATTAGTGATGAGGAAGGATGAGGAGGGATGTATTAATGATGATCAAAGATAATGAAATAATGATTAGGGATGATGAAGGATGGTGAGGGTTAATGAGGTAGTCATTAGAGATGATGAGGGATGGTGAGGATCAATGAATGAGTGATTAAGGATTATGTGGGATGAGTATGGAATGATTAGGGATGATTAATTAGTGATTAAGGATGGTGAGGGATGGTGAGGATCAGTGAAGGAGTGATTAGAGATGATGACAGATAGTGAGGGTTAATGGGGGAGTGATTAGGGGTGATGAGGGATGAGGAGCAAGTGATTAGGGCTAAGAGAGGGATGTTAAGCAATTGAAATTAACACAAAATGGTAAAACAACCTAAAAAATGACTGATATGTTACACATAGTCTTAAAATAGAAATGATCCAATGAGGGAGGTAAATGTCATCAAGAACCTTTTATTTTATTACACCCATTTATAGATATAAGGAACCTACACTCTTATGACTTATATAATAGAATATTCTCTATTAGGACCTCTCCCTCCCCTTTCAATTTATTTCCTTTATCTATATGGGGATGGGGATAGGGATCTTACCTATTAATACACAATAGATGAGACTGGTTGATTGTCCATAGTCACTCCTGTCTATAAATAGGCTAAAATCCCCCCTTTCCTTTCAAGATATACCTTGGGTATTCAATTAGGTATCAAGTATTAAAGACATGGTTAGGTAAGATATATATAGTCAGGATAAATTACAGGTATTCAAGATCAATATATGGCTTGGGTATTTTATCATATGGGAAGTACTCAAGTAGGTATGAAAATAAGGATAAGTAGTTAAGGAATACTCAAGTAAAATTAGGTAGGAAGGGCATACCCAAGAAGGTAGGGCAAGAAGGATAGGTAGATATGGAATACCAAGTACAAGAAGTAGTTAAGGCATAATCAAGATCAATAAATGGCTCAGGTATTAGGTTAGGTCATACTAAAGATCAAGACATGGCCCAATTATTCAATTGGGTAGGGCATACCCAATTAGGTAAAGTAGGTAGGGAATACTCAATTAGGTAAAGTAGGTAAGACATACTCAATTAGGTAAATAAGGTAGGGAATACTCAATTATATTTAAATATTACATATGTAACATGATTCAAAACTTCATTTCTCATTCTATCTATCGAGAAGCAAGCTTCCCTTACCAACAACATAATATAAGTAGGTAGGGAATAATGAAGCAAGTATGGAAATAATTTATGCAATATAAAGATCAGGAAGCATGATTCTCTCAATAGATAAGAATATATTCTATAAAGGAATGTAAGTATTACAATAATATATATATATATATATACACATATATATATATATACATATATATATATATATATATATATATATATATATAAGGAATGAATCATCCCTTACACTATTGGGTAGGGATTAACTAATTAGGTAGGGAAGAACAAAGTTATCCATCACAAAGTAAGCTTCCTTTGATAGCCATTCCTTAATCTAAAAGCAAAAAAAAGCTAGATATCAGGAAGTTAAACTTCCCTTGTTAATTGTGCCTTAATCTTTTCTATCCATTGAGAAGAAAATATTCCCTTTATATGTTATTAGGTGAAGCAAAGTTATATATTAAAAATTCAAGCTTCCCTTGCCTTACTTCTTAGCATAGATTAAGTAGGTAGGGAAATATTTCATTGCCTTAATGGGTAGGGAAAGTTTGAAATTAAGGTAGGGCCTTTAGAATGGTGTTCCCATATATATATGGTGCCCCCACATTCCTATGATATCCTTTAATATACTATATTAGGGACCAAAAAATACTCATAATATGACAATGCCCGTGTTTAACCTTTAGATCCCATCAAGCCATGCCCAAGCTCTAAGTGGTCCTTTCTAGATACACTAAATTAATTCATATGCCCTTCATTACATTTATATATCAAGTTGGGTATATATTTGATTAGGTATATATTGAGTTGGGTTGGGAAACACACTATATTAGCTATTGGATTGGAACACACCCTATCAGATTAGTGATCACCTATATATATATATATATATATAGAGAGTCTAATATGGATATATGATCAACTATGGGGTTGGTATTGAAATTCTCAACTAGTATCCAATCACTCTTATCTATATAGATATACATTTGGATTCTCAACTCTGGGATCAAGATTCTTAGATTCCTAAATCCCAATCTATGTATGTAATTAATATAATTTCATCCCACCCTATGCTTGATTTATTTCATATTTATTTTATTCTAGGGCTCTAAATAAAAACTCTCACCATGGTCTAGGCATGGATCTCCATATAAAGCTTTGAATCCCACTAGACAATAAGATGATATTTATGATTTACTTATTTAAGTGAAAGAGGATTAGCGTAAGCATATTTCATTTGGGCCTTATTTGAGTGAGTAAAATTTGGAATTAGAAAATAGTACAATCGTACACAAGCAAGAAGCTATTGTACCCACCATCAAGGTATTGGATAGAGTGATTAACGATGAAGAGGGATGAGGAGGGATTGAGTAAATATGATGAGGGAATCATTATAGATGATTAGGTATGGTGAGAGTAAATGAGGGAGTGATTAGTAAGGATGAGGGAATGATGAGGGATGATGAGGGATGGTGAGGATTAATGAGAGAGTGATTAGGGATGATGAGGAGTGATAAGGATTAATGATAGAGTGATTATGGGTGATGAGGGATGAAGAAGGCATGATTAAATATGATGAGGGATGATGAAGCAATGATTATAGATGGTGAGGGATGATGAGAATCAATGGGAGAGTAATTAATTATTATGAGAGAGTGATTATAAATGATGAGGAATGGTAAGGGTCTATAAGGGAGTGATTATGGATGAAGAGGTAGTGATTAAGGATGATGAATTGGTTATTAGATATGATTAAAGAGTGATTAAGGATGATGTGGGATAGTGAAAGTAAATGAGGGAGTGATTAGGGATGATTAAGGAGTTAGTATATATGATGAAGGATTGATTAGGTACAATGAGGGAATGATTAGGGATGTTGAGGGATAATGAAACAGTGACTAGGGTTATGAGGGATAGTGAGGTTCAATGAGAGAGTGATTAGGGATGATGAGGGAGTGATTCAAGATGATGAGTGATAGTGAGTGTTAATTAGTGAGTGATTAGGGAAAATGAGGAATGAAGAGAGAGTGACTAGGAGTGATGAATAATGATTAAGAAGTGATTAGAGATGAGGGAAGAATGATGAGTAAGTGAAATTAACAAAAATTAGTTATTTAATGTGCATGAGTCATTAATATGACCTATGTTACTATAATCATACCACTTTATCTTAAGTTCAAAGTGAGTTATTTGTAAACTTTAATTTTGATAGACCTAAGACTCCTAGAAATGCCAAGAAATGATCTAGAAGGTACAAAAATATAAAAAATGACTATATGTTTAGTAAAAATGGACATCAATTGCAAAATTTATGATCTAAAATACCTTTAACACCAAGACCTTGAAAATGCCTAAGTACTATCCAAATTAGATGTTGAAAAACTATCTTCCACATCATAATGCATGTAACTATGATACCAACTCTATCAGATGTAGAGTGACCCTAATTTCTTATATTTTCTAAAATAAATTTAAAGTACAAGGAATATTACTTAGCATTTATTTTAGTAAACCATCTTCTAGTAGACCATTTACCACTACCAATATATCTTTTGTTTCTTTTGTGAAATGTGATAGGAACACATATGCATTCCTTTCACTCTAAAAAATGCGTACGCATTATAACATATATGCATTTAGGTTTAGTATTTCTGAGCCTAAATTCAAATAATATGTACATGCTAAGGGAAATGTCCATGGAATTATCCCCCAACTCTGTGCACATACCTTGGAGTCAAATGATCAAGTGCTCTATGTGGTGTGTAATTTTGAATAAAGTTTTCATAATTAACTACTTCTATCGAGTATATAAGAGGTAAATCCTAAGAATGCATCATGAAATTAAGCATCTCCTTCAAAGTTCAATTTTTCCTTTTTGCTAAGCCATTTTATTATAGATTATAAGGAATAAAATTTTGGTGAACAATGTGATGAGTTGTCAAAAAATAAAAAAACTCTTTGATGAATTACTCCCCCCATTATCAATGCAAAGCTTCTTTATGCAACTAGAATAGTGATTCTCGACCAAAGCCTTGAAGACTTTGAAGTGTGAAAAAATTTCAATCTTGTACATGATAAAATAAACCCAATTACCCTTGATAAATTATCAATAAAATTAAGTACATACTTAACTTCATTAAAAGGAGTAGAAAAAACATTATGTCACTAGGCACAAGCTCAAGTGGTGAAGAATATCTATTGAACATACCTTAAGAAATAAATATTGGTGTTGTTTCACTACTTCACATCCAGAGAAAACTCTATCTAGACAAGAAACTCTAGGAAGACCATCAACCATACCTTGAGATCTCAAATCCTTCAAATATCTATAATTAAGATGTTCAAATATCTCATACCAAATCTTACTCTTAGAATCTGCATGAGTAACCAAGAATGTCCCATAGAAGAAGTATCATCAAAACTCTCAAAGTGATATAGTCAAGAACTATGATAAACAACACCTTGTGCAATAAATGAATGAGGTTCCAACAAGGTTTTAATTTCATCCCCTTGTGATGTAAAAGTCACCATATTTTTCTAACCAAAATGATAAATCAAATAAATATAAAGCAAATTGGTAGTGATGCCAGGAACATTTAGTGCATTATTGATGCAGCCACCATCAAGTTATATGTCAACTTTTACCTTAAAAAAAATAAAATAATAATCTAAAACCTCAATGTTGGAAGTAGAACTCAAACCAAGAGATTTGAAAGGATCCTTAGAATAAGTCATGTGGTGAGAAGCACTATTAGCTATAACCCAATTTTTTGAAACATGTAATTGAGATCTCTCAACAACATTAAGTGATTTTACATGCTCATTAGAAGGAGGTGGAGTGGAGATAGAGATCTTTTATTTTCTGATTGTATCCTATAAGCTTGCATTCTCTTCTAACACCTAATTTCTATATGACTAATCACACACAAAAGGAGCATGAAAGGCTAAACTTAATCTAAAATTTAGGAGAATCCTTGGGTTTAGAGTTATTGTCTTTAGATTTAGTGTCACTTTGTGATGGAGAATGAGTGTTTTTGGATTTACTTTTTTATTTTTCCTTTCCATTAAGATTATATGCTACTAATGCATTTTGAGACATGTAAGACAATTTAGATTTTTCTCTAGTAAGTCTTTCAAAAAACAACTTCAAAACAAGTATTTTGAATGTGGCACCCAAGGTATCCATGCTAGAGAAAAAAATAAAAACAAAGATTTGGAATGGACATCTCAACTTGGATATAATTAGGAAAACACATTCTTCATATTTATTATATCTTCCACTCCCCTTAAATTATGTCAACAAGTGGTTGAATTTAGTAAGATAGTCTACAATGAATGAAAAATCATCAGGATTGAGAGAAGTGATCTCTACTTCAAGATGCATGGCTTTCATGCAATGTACCATACCAAATAAACCCATCAATTTTGTTCATATTTTGAAAAGAGAGTCACATAATTTTAAATGAAATAAAATACTATCACTTACATAATTTTCTATCAAACCTACACATATCAAATTTGCATTTGTACTAAAATTTTTAATATTCTTTAGTGAACACTAATTGTGTTTCAATCATTAAGGCCCACAATTCTTTACTTTTAATGATTTTTTCCATTCTTAATATCTATGTGTGGTAATTATGTGTTGTTAATGGCTCACACTAGTCTAATGTAGAAGAAAAAACAATTCTAAAAAATCACCAAAGAGAAAAAGAATGCAAATAAGGGTGCACAAATCAACACTGAGACACTTCCCCCCAAAAAAAAGACTTTGTATTGAACACCCCCTCCCCCTTACCCAAATTTGACACTTTATAATTTGTTATATTTTTACAAAATAAATGACACCAATAGATTAGGCATAAAAAACATAAACCTTTGAAAAACATAAGACTTGATTTTAGGTTACCAATCAAAAGATATAGTTTGTACAAGTTTTTTCATCATAAATGGGTCAAAAATAAAAATTACACCAAAAATATTATATGTTGGGAGAAAATTAATTTTTTTTTTGCCAGAGAGTGAATTTTTAGAGGTGGTGAATTGTTAACCAAAGGAAATTTTTAGTAAAGGAAAAAAAAAAGTGATTTTGGAAGGTGATTTGTCCCATAAATCAATCTTCCATGCTGATTTTTCACTTTGAATACAAGATCTATTTTTTCCCCTTGATCTCACATAAAAAATTAATTTTGAAAGAATAATTTTAGAGCCTCATATCTCCTTAGATACTTTTTAGAATCCTTATTATGACCAATTTATGGAAACCTCTCGAAGTCCTTTTTCTATTAGTGAAATTATTTTTTGAATCAAACACATATGTAAGGATAAAATTGATTTGTAAGATAGTCATAATTTTATTAAAAAAAAACTTTGCAATATCTCCAAAAAAAAAAAGGATTAAAAAAACTTTGAAGAAACCTAAATGAACTCCCAAATGGATGACCAAAACATCTACTACTCTAATTACTATGAAAGAAATGAAAAATAAATCATTCCAAGCCATAAAGATCTCAGGTGTTAACAACAACAAAAATATCACAAAGAGAATTTGACAACATAGATTTGTAAAATGATAAATAGAAATGAAAAGTAATATCATATAATATCTCTAAGACTTCATGCAAATACAATGAAAGTGTCTTGTTTATATAAGCAAGAAAGATCAATCACAACCATAAGATCAAGATAATATATAATCTAGGGATAAAAACCCATTATACTTAAAATATAAAAAATAATTAATATCCACACCTAAGTCGGTGGGAAAACCTAATAATACTTAAAATAAATAAAAAACCTTGGAAATATAAGCTAAGGTAAAAATCCTACTCTAACATTTGTATCCATTCACATCATTTACCTATATAATTGATCCATGTGAAAATTTATGCAAAAGTTTCAATGTATATCTAGCAGTTTAAATGTAGATTTGATATTGAATTCTAAAATTGAGTCATTGTAAATGAACAAACTTACAATATGGCATTAGGGTTTGCATTTCATGGTGCATAATTTGGAAAATTTGTAAATGGGTTTAGCTCTTAGAGATTTGTTTTATGTTTTGGAGATTTCATCTTTGTAATAAGAGTAAATGGATAGGAGCTCTAAGGTTATGTAATGATCTGGAATCACTGTACAATTAAAGTTTTACTTTGGCCTTTGAAGAAATATTAAAAATACATTTAATTTAAATATATTATCTTTTTATGTGGTGAAATATAATACAAAATAGGCCAAACCCTACAGGGTTTTATGTTTTTTGATTTCTTCACTTGTCATTGTTTGTGATAACTTGTAGAAAATTACATAGGAATCTTTTGTACTTCATTGAAGTGATAGATAGGAGCTATATGAGATTATGTTGTGCCTAGTGTTGATGATATTTTTTGTATTAATTTTATTTTTATCTTTGAATTAATATTTATAGACACATTTATTTAAAGAAATATTAACAAACACATTTGATTATAATGTATTGTCCTGTGACATTTCATTGTAATGTGCTGCCCTGTGTTGATGAAATAAAATGTAAAATAAGACCGATTGTAATGGGTTTTATATTGATTTATTTCCTTACTTATACCATGATTTATGTCATGTGATAAGTGGTGGAAAATCACATGGGGATATTTTGGGCTTTGTTGAAGTGATGGATAAGAGATCTAAGATTAAGATGCCACAACCTGTGTAGGAGTTGGATGTTTAACATTTGATAGTGTTTTCATTACATCACTATATGTTTAAAGGTTTAATTTTATCCTTTAGGAAACATGAATAAATGTTTTTCATGATAATCTATTACTTTTTTATTTTATAAAGTAAAATTGGAAAATGGGAAAATTAAATGATTTTCACATTATATTATTTCTTCTCATATTGCTAGTTTAGTAAGTTATCAGAATGCCTCGACCTCTAACTTTTATATAAGATTATGTCTGTAACTTGTTATTGTGAGAACCAATAATGCACAATTTTCAATTATTATTGCCAAACTATGTCCACATGGATGTGATTTTTCTCATCAAAGCTGATGAGTTTTGTATAGGGATATTTTTTGTAAGGTCTATATTTTTATTTTATTTTACGTGTAGTTGGCCATACTTTGAGAGGCTAGCCTTATTTCCTTATCTGACTTGTACACTCTTTAATAAGCAAGGTTTAACATGTGACTACAATAAGTTTGATGATTAATGTCAAAAGTTCAATGTTGAGGTGGAGATTTTAATTTCATGAAGTAGCATTGATTGTTTGAAAGAAGAATTGGACTGTCTTGAATGTAAGGGCATATCACTGGAATCAAAAAAATCATCTTTTAGTTGGATAGGAACAAATGAATTCGAGACTTAAGATGCCATCATAGGAACTAAAAGTGTTATAAAGGAATAAATATGCAAATCTAGCCTTGGTGTTTGTGTTTTTTTTATGTGGAATCATATCATCTTTAACTTGTATGTATAGCTTTAGCTATTAAAAGGCTTTATTTTTATGTCTTGGGGATCACAGTCTTTTTAATAAGTGGGGATAAGTATCTTTTGGTCTTAAATAAGATTAGATGCATAGGAGCCATGGGGTTATGCCATGGCCTATTTAGGAGGACTTGGAGATCCAGTGCTTAGAAGTGTTTGCATTACACCAATGTGCATTTGAAGGTTTTCTATTGATATTTTTAGAAATATTATTAGATGTGTTGGATTATAATTTATGATTTGATTTAATGTCAAAAAAATAAAACTATGCCAATTTCTAATGGTTTTCATATTATTTGATTTATTCACATCTACGATGGTTTGTCATAAGTTGTAGAAAATTGGATCAAACATTTTTTGGTATTTATTAAAGAGATGGATAGAAGCTCAATGAGATTATGCCATGGAGTGTTAGAAGGACATGGGAGATCCACAACACTGATAGTGTCTCCATTTGTGTGACTTCAACTTTTAAGGTTTACTTTGATCTCTGAGGAAATCTTAATAGATGTGTTTCATTGCAATTTACTATATGATTTGATGAAACAAAATATGAAGTATTCCAAATCTTAAAGGGTTTCTTAGTGTTTGATTATTCACATATATGATGGTTTAAGTACTAGAAATTTGCATACAGATATTTTGGTCTTTGTTGAATTGATGGATAGGAGCTCTTTGAGGCTATGTCATGGTCTATGTAGGAGGTAATAAGAGATCCAACATTTGATAGTTTTTTGCATTATAGAACTCTTAATTTCAAGTTTTACATTGATCTTTGTGTAAATATTAACAAATATGTATTTTGTTGTAATTTAATAATCTGATTTTATGAAATAAAATGTAAAATAGGGCAAATTATAAGGTAGTTTGCATTGTCTATTGTGGTCACATCTACAATGGTTAAAATTATGCCTCTTTCAATAATTCTCAACTGATCTTGACATGAGGTTATAACTATTAAGTATAATTGATAGAAGTGTATGTGTGCAACCTATTGTGGTTGTAAGCTAGTGTAAAGTTCTATTATGAGTGAAAAAATATTTTCAGTTGGCTGGGATTTTGTCATCAAGGTTAATGAGTTTTGGTAAAGGAATATGGTTCTTTTTTATGAAAAACTTTGGTATTCAATTTGAAACTTTTTACTAAGCCTCCTTTTTATGTGATGACTATTACTACTTTTCCCAGAATTCATTGTTGGTCATACTTTAAGAGGCTCCCATCATTTCCTTTTCTGGCTTGTAGGTTGTAGGTAGGCATGGTAAATAGTATGACTGCAAATAGTTGTTAAATATTGAATGTTTATCTAGGAAGCATTATTTCAAGATATAGGCTTGATTGAATGAAAGCACTATTGGGTCAATGATTTGAATGGCTTAATATCATGGATTAGATGTGAAGGATTCAATTATTATATTGTACTTCACTTAATACTATCATCTAGTCTCCAAGATTAATTTTAAATTTGGGTAGGAACAAATGAAGCTGGATTATGGTTGATATCAAAGTCAAATTTGGCATCATTCTTGTAGTGCTTTGTGTAGTTTAAATCTAGTGGGAAGATGATCAAGATTGTACTTGAGCATAATGAGATTGAATACATATAATAGGTGTAGTGAGTACATGAAATGATTACAAAACAATCTGAGATTAACAAAGTTGAGGAACATAATGATGTAATTTGTTTTCTATCTTGCATATTCAATTATTGGAAATTTTTGACTGTATGATATATCGAATGTGTTATACTCTGGTAAAGACTAGTTTGATAATCATATCTATAAATAATTCAGAGAAAAATATATCAATCAATGGTTTGATCTATCCACAACATTCAAACATTTTTATATTTTAAGCCTTGGAAAATATAACAGAGGTGTGTCCATCCCTGTTAATCATTGGGGTACATATCAATTCCATATGGGCGTATAAATTTGTTTTAAAATTTGAACATAAATTTTTAAAAGATGCACATTTTTTTTCCAATAATTGAATATAAATGGTCATGTGTGTACAATTAATTTTATATATATATATATATAAATCACTATTTTATCAATGAATGTTGACACTTATTTTATACAACTTGTCACTTTAAATATATGGTCAAACACATACCTTGATTTTTAATGTTTCAAAATATATTTACTTTTAGGTTTCAAATATTTTTGGATACATCTATTATTGAGAAATGTCAAAATGTTATAAATAGAAATTTTTTCACAAAGACATAATTAAATTTGTTTATATTTAGATACAAAAATTATGCATTTATACAAATATGTTCAATCAATGAGTCCTAGTTAAACAACCCACTTTTCTATCATTGGAATATGCTCATTGTTTGGGGGTTTTCCCCTAGTTTTGACTTTGGAATTGTGAGATTTGTTTGTTTAACCCATGAGCTCACAGAGAATTATCAATCATATTAGAGATTAGGTTTTTTTTAAGCATAAAATGTTTGACTGTATAAGTAGAGAAAAAAAAGAATGAAATGAAATTATTTTAAGGTTCACGATGCTAGGTGTTTTAGTTATGATATATAAGGTAGATTACAACATATAATACCACCTCATAATCCTATTATGTAGGAGGAACCTAATTGTGCTTCAAATATGAAATATATACTTTATCATATGCAGGATTTGAACATGTCACCTACCTTTCAAGAACATAAATTATTCACCATTGGCCGACTCAGGTGTATGAGGACATGAAGGAAGGCATGAATTCTTTCTTCATCTACTTGCCTATTCAATTCAATTGGTGTCATTGATGTTTTAGATTTTTTTTCCTCTACGTGAATGGTTCCTTACTACATTCATGCCACATGTAGAATTTTTCTCCTTCACTATTTATTGTTGCCATTATGATTGGGAGGAAGTATAGGGACCACATGGAATTGCTATAGGAGTTTTTTGGTCTTTAAACACTTGAAAAAACAAGGTGAAGATTGTGGATAAAGGAAGAAGGATTAGTAAGAAAGAGAAACAACAATAGATTGTGGTGATTTATTATGGAGTTATTTTAACCCATTCGATTGCACCAAATGTTGAGTAAGTATAGCTTCATTTTTTGGTTGGTTTTCTATCTAATGAAAGAAATGAAATGTTTATACATTTAACCTATTGCATGGTATAGGATGAATTTGGAAAAAATAGAATTTAATACCTAGGTAGATGTAGGATAATGGGGGACAAAAAAGGGGGTATAAATCGACACCTTTTTTCTAAAAATAGTAATAGTTGAACTTGGAGAGAATATTAGGGACACTTAGAAAAGCAATTTGACAATGCCATAAAAACATGAATTGTGGAATTTTCAATCTAGTTTCTAAATATATAATTTTTTCCAATACCCAGATGATAAAAGTGTGCAAAATAAATGCATTTATGATAATAGGTTGGTATTTTTTTGTAAAAAGATAAGGATAATGCATGTGTACGAACACACCTTATTGAGTAAACGATTGAATTTTTGTATAAAATTTCATATATAGATAGGTGAAATGTCAAAGATTATTGAGAATTTTTTTATAATATATATAATTTTTAAATAATTTTACAATTCAAGACAACTGTAAAATTGAAACTGCAAGTGTATGAACACAACTTTTTGACCTTAACTTCATGAAAATCAATTTTTTTTAAAGCATAGTTGACAATGTGTAGATTGATGAGATATACATTTTATAAACTTTTGATTAATATTCAAAAAATTATAAAGAAATTTGTGATGATATGTAAATAGTCCATAATGAGGTATGTTAATATGTATAAATTAAGTAATGATTATAAATAATATTCTAACATTATATATATATATATATATATTTATAGTTTCTAATAAATTTAAGTCTTTTTCATCTTTGTCGACACATCTGATCAGACATATTTTATTATTTTAAAAATAAATTATATGGGTTTGTAAAGGATAACGTGTAGTTTTATAATATATATATATATACATACACACACACACACACACACACACACACACACACACACACACACACACACATATATATATGTATGTATGTATTTATGTATGTATGTATATTATAAAACTACACTTTATCCTTTACAAACCCATATAATTTATTTTTAAAATAATAAAATATGTCTGATCAGATGTGTCGACAAAGATGAAAAAGACTCTTAAATTTATTAGAAATTAATTGGATTGCTTCATGCCCAGTTTCAAGGTAGGTTCAGACCTCCCCAATCCTATATCCAAGGTAGATCTGGAGGGAAAATGCAAAAAAAATTAAATGTTTAAAGGGCATATGCCCTATGAAAAGGATGCACGCCCTTTGTTGAGTACATTTTTTTTTCAATTCAAGTTTGTTAAAATATGTATATGTATGTATGTATGTATGTATATATGTGTGTGTGTGTATGTTTATATATATATGTATGTATGTGTGTGTATATATATATATATATATATATATATATATATATATGTATGTATGTATGTATGTATATATATATATATATATATATGTATGTATGTATATATATATATACATATATATATATACATACATACATACATACATATATATATACATACATACATACATATATTGCAATTAGAGGTTATTTTTAAGCACTTTGGATTGCAATTTTTGGTACCATGTTTGATGTTTTGCAAGGATATATTTTTTAAACATTTTATATTATTATAAATTAAATTTATTTTACTAAATATAACAAATTAGGGCCACTCAGCATCCTCTACAATTGACTATAGAGCTGAAAGAGTCACCATTTAGAAGTTAGTTTTTCAAATTCCATTCCAATCAATACTTAGTTTTTAGAATTTTAGGATCAAAAGGTAGAATGAGAATGAGGTTACAAATCATGTTACATATGTAATAGATCCATACCATTGATTATGCACCATATTTCACCTAATTGAGTATGCCCTACCTGGTTAAATACCCAAGATTAAAGGTGGATTCTTAAATAATTTGTGGGTTTTACTATCAATAGGTCTATCAATATGCATAAATTACTACCCTGTATCATTTTAATTATAACATACCTATAATCATGATACGATCACTCATTCATGACATCTATCACATACCTATTACATATATGTATGCATTCACTCATATATGACATCTACCTTTAATCATGATATGATAACTTATACTAGACATGAAAGTAGCTAATCACCATAATAAACTCCATTTGAAATAAAATAAATCAAAACACCATTCAAATTCATTCTAAAAATATACCATTCACTCTAAAATAAATGTCAGATAGATGGTCAATCCATGAATTCTTAAATTCTAATCTCATGCATTATTCTAAAGTCATGTAGAATAAAGTCATATTCTAGCACTCCAAATTCATATAAGACACTCCCTTATTGACCCTGATCATCCCTAGTCACTCCTTCATCAACCCTCATATTCAATTATCATCCATATTAATTCCCTTATCATTTCTCATTGTCCCTCATTATCCTTAATCAACCCTCATCATCCCTAGTCATTCCCTCATCATACCTCATTATCATTGATCATCCCTAAACACTCCCTCATCAAACCTTATCAACCCTAAGCATACCTAATAACTCTTTCATCATCTCTAACAACATCCCTTATCACACTTTCATCATCCCTCATCATCCCTAATAACTCCCTCATTAACCATCATCATTTTTTATCATCCCTAGTCAATCATTAATCATATTTCATTAAAACCCTCATCATCCCTAATCACTCCCTCATCAACCCTCATCATCCTTAATCATCCCCACCTAATTTTTTCTCATCTCTCATTTTCCCTAACCATTCCCTCATTATCACTCATCATACCTAATCACTCTATCATCATACCAAGTTAGTCCCTCATCTAGTAGAGTGTGTTCCAATCCAGTAGTCAGTATAAATTTGTTCAAATTGAACAATATAGTTTTTAGATGAATCTCAAATGGTGTTTCAATTCTTTTTATTCTAATTAGACTGTACTAAGGTGATTATTCTCATTCATGTCTAGTAGATTAGATAGAGTCATGATGGATTACTCTAGGGAGATTGTTGAATGATTTACATGGTGGAAATAAGATAATATACTCTTTGCACTTTCATGGAAAAAATTCATTTTAAATGATGAGGAATGATGAAAAATGATGATAGATAAAAAAATTACATCTTTACACTTGCTTCATATGAGGTGAAATCTTTATTCTAGACATAGTTATTTCCAAATCATTGAGCAAAAGGGATGGATCATTTTAGATCTTCTCATGTTTGTGAGTTATTCTCAAAGAATTATGTGGGTCATGAGTATAAATTATTAGCATTTGTGCCACTGACTTTTTTATGGCATATTTTCTCCTTGTATTGAAATATTTGTGCTTGTGTAGGAATTATGATAGGAAAGTAGAGAGGGGGTTGAGTTGAACTACCAATGCTTGCATCATTCCTCTATGGTATGGTTTCTACAATGTATGTTTAGTGTTTATCATTTAGGTTTCATTTTTAGGGTTTCAAGTTAAGGGTTCAAAGTTTAAATTTTGATGTTTGGAGTTATTTGTTTGGGTTTTGGCATTTAGGTTTTAAGTTTTAGGGTTTACCTAATTTTAGCATTTAGGGTCTATGGTTTTGGGTTTAAGGTTTTATGGTTCTAGGTTTATGGTTTAGGGTTCAAATTTCAAGGTTTAGGGTTTAGTGCTTAAGGTTTTAGGATTACGGTTTAGTACTAAGAGTTTAGGGGTCAAGGTTTTGGGTTTGGGGTTTGGGGTTTGGTGTTTAGGGTTTAAGGTTCATGATTTTAGATCTTTGTGTTTAAGGTTTATTGTTTAATATTAAGGACCTATAAGGTTAAGGTTTTGTGGTTTAGTGTTTAGGATTTAGGATTTTAGGCTTATGGTTTGGGATTTATGGTTAAGGGCTTAAAGTTTAGGTTTTAAGACTTAGGGTTTAGGGTATAAAGTCTAAGGTTTAAGTTTTTAAGGTTCTATGTTTAGGGTCTACATTTTGGGGTTTAGGTATTATTGTTTTGGGTTTAGGGATATTGTATTAGGGTTAAGTGTTCAAGGTTTATGGTGTTTATGGTTTAGGTTTAGGGTTTAAAATTCAAGGTTTATAATGTTTAGGGTTTGGAGTTTGGGTTTTAGGGTTAATGGTTTATGTGTAAATGGAGTGTACTAGGGTAACTACATTTGTGTCTAGTATGCGTGACTCTATCAAGAATATAGGAATATTTCATGTATGAGTGACAACATACCTACATGTAGTACTAGGTATGGGGTAGATGTAATGTTTGAATGACTGTATTGTTATTATATGTATGTTATAGGTTGAATGCTATAGGATAGCCATTTATGCATATTGTTAGATATATTGATTAAAAGACTAACAAATTATTAGGAATTCATTTTGAATCTACCTTCAAGCCATTTACATGAATATCCGTAGTCACTCCTATCTATATATAGGTTTAAATGACCCCTATCCTTTCAATATATGGCTTAGCCAACGGCCCCCTTTCCTTTATATAGGTGATAACTCAAGATTATGGTTTATGGATAAAGGTTTAGGATTTATAAATTTAAGGTTTAAGGTTAATGGTTGATGGTTCAAGATTCACAACTTAGGGTTTAGTGTGTAGGGATTATCGTTTAGGGTTCAAGTTTTAGTGTTATAGCTTAGGGATTAGGATTTAAGGCTTATAATTTATATGTTATGATTAATGTTTTGGGATTTATTATTTATGGCTTAAGGGACCAAGAGTTTATATATTAGGTTTTGGGGCTTGGTATTTGGGGTTTATGGTTTCACACTTAGGGTTTAGGGTGTAAGGTTTAAGTTTTTGGTCTTAGGGGTTTGGCTGAGGGTTTGGGGTTTAGAACTTAGTGTTCAGTATTTAGGGTTTGGGATTTAGTGTTTGGTGATTAGGGCCTAGAATTTAGGATTTGGAGTTTAGTGTTTATGGTTTATAGTTTATGGTTTGGGGTTTTAGGTTTAGGGTTTAGGGATTTAGCTTTAGTGTTTAAGGTTTTGGGTTTAAACTTTTTGGTTTAGGAGTTAATGTTTAAGGCTTATGACTTATGGTTTTAGGCTTGAGTTTTAGGGTTAAGGGCTTACATTTAGGTTTTAGGTTTTAGGATTTAGGATTTCAAATTTATGGGTTGGGTTTTATGGTTAAGGGCTTGCATTTAGGTTTTAAGGTTTAGGGTCTAGGGTATAAAGTACAGGGTTTAATGTTTTAAGTTTATATGTTTATGATAGATAGTTTAGGGTTTATGGATTATTGTTTTAGGATTAGAGATAATGTATTAGGGTTAAAGGTTGAAGGTTTAGGGCTTAGGGTCTATGGTTTAGGTATATTATTGAGTATTCATGGTTTAGGGTTTATGGCTTAGGGTTTGGGGTTTAGGGTTTAAGTTTCTATATTTAGGGTTTAAGGTTTAGTGTTTAGGGTTATGGGTTTTGGGTTAATGGTTTAGGTAGAAATTGAGTGCATTATGATTATTAGATGCATTCATATCCAATATGAGTGACCATATCATGACCACATGAAGATGTCATGTATGAGTGATAGAATACCTACATGTAGGCATGTGGTAGATGTAATGTATGAATGAATGTATCATTATTATCTATATGATATAGGTTGCATGTTATAGACTATGAATTTATGCCTATAAAAGGTAGAGTTTTCATCTAAGTTTTGAGTTGATGTTCTTCATGCACTAAGAAGCTTGAGTCAAATAATTGGTGAAACCCTCATGATATTGTTCAAATAAGTGAGGATGTACAATTGAGTGCTTTAAGAGTAAAAGAAGGGTTTTGATTAAAGGTAGATTACTATAGAGGGACTAAGTACCCTATTTTAAGTCATTGAAAGTGTCTTTTGATTTGAAAAGGTCAAGGGTTTAAGGTTTTAAGGTTCTATGTTTAGGGTCTAGGTTTTGGGGTTTAAGTATTATTGTTTTGGGTTTAAGGATAATGTATTAGGGTTAATTTTTCAAGGTTTACGATGTTTAGGGTTCAACATTAAATTTTTATGGTGTTTAGGGTTTAGGTTTAATGGTTTAGGTGTAAATGGAGTGTACTAGGGTGATTAGCTACATTTATGTCTGGTATGAGTGACTATATTATGAATATAATAATATTTCATGTATGGATGACAACATACCTATAGTTAGTACTAGTTATGGGGTAGATGTAATGTATGAATGATTGTATCATTATTATATATATGTTATAGTTTGAATGCTAAAAACTAGCCATTTACGCATATTGATAGAGTCATTCATTAAAAAACCCATAAGTTATTTTGGAATTCATCTTGAATCCACCTTAAAGATTTTTGCATGAATGTAATTAGTCACTCCTTTCTCTATATAGGTTATAATGACCCCTATCCTTTAATGATATAGCTTCTCCAATACCCCCTCTCTTTTATTTATATAGGTAATAACTCAATATTATGATTTATGGATAGAGGTTTAGGATTTATAAATTTAGGGTTTAAGGTTTGTGGTTGATGGTTCAAGATTCACAACTTAGGGTTTAGTGTATAGGGATTAGTGTTTAGGGTTCAATTTTTAGTGTTATGGCTTAGGGATTTGGATTTAAGGCTTATTATTTATATTTTATGCCTAAAGGTTTGCAAATTATGGTTTTTGGCTCAAGGGACCAAGAGTTTAGATTTTAGGTTTTGGGGTTTGGTATTTAGGGTTGGGGTTTTAGGTTAATGGTTTCACACTTAAGGTTTAGGGTGTAAGGTTCAAGGTTTTGGTCTTGGGGGTTTGGTTGATGGTTTGGGGTTTAGAACTTAATGTTTAGTATTTAGGGTTTAGGATTTAGTGTTTGGGAATTAGGGCTTAAGGTTTAGGATTTGGGGTTTAGTGTTTATGGTTTAGAGTTTATGATTTGAGGTTTGGGGTTTTACGTTTAGGGATTTAGGTTTAGTGTTTAAGGTTTTTGGTTTTTGATTTGGGTTTAGAATTTTTAGTTTAGGACTTAATGTTTAAGTTTTATGACTTATGGCTTATGGCTTTAGGCTTAGGGTTTAGTGTTAAGGGCTTACATTTAGGTTTTAGGGTTTAGTATTTAGGATTTTAGGTTTATGGTTTTGGGTTTAGGTTTAAGGGATTACATTTAGGTTTTACGTTTTAGGTTTTAGGGTCTAGGGTATAAAGTATAAGGTTTAATATTTTAAGTTTATATGTTTAGGTTCTATAGTTTAGGGTTTATGCATTATTGTTTTTGGTTTAGGGATAATGTATTAGGGTCAAGGGTTCATGGTTTAGGGCTTAGGGTCTAAGGTTTAAGTATATTATTTAGTGTTCATGGTTCAAGGTTTTTGGCTTAGGGTTTGGGGTTTAGGTATCACTGTTTGGTGTTTAAGGTTTATTATTTAAGGTTAGGGGTTAATGGTTTAGGTGGAAATGGAGTGCACTAGGGTTATTATTTTCCTTCATGTCTAATATGAGTGACCATATATCACAAACATAGGAAGATGTCATGTATGAGTGACCAAATACCTACATGTAGTACCATGTATGTTGTACATGTAATGTATGAATGACGGTGTCATTACTATATATGTTATAGTTTACATCTTGTAGGATATTCATTTATGAATATTGATAGAAAAATTAATTAAAGTTCATTTTCTAAGTTAAGAACAAGGATTTTAAGAATATTCTAAGGCAAAGATAGCAAACTCCAAGTATGTTATATCTCCAACTTTGTTGATTGAGTATAAAACTCTTATGAAGGTCCAATGTTATTATGTAAAAAATATAGAATACTTAAAAGTAAATTTATTAAAATCATTTGATAGTTAAGCCAAGTCAATATCCTTCCAAGTAAGAAGCTTAGGTCATCCAGACCTAAATAGTAGGGTTTCCATTGAATTCTAATTCTTAATAAAACAATAAAGGAAATTGGTTTCTTATCCTCAGAGATAGTCTCCAAAAATCTTAATAAAGCTTTATAATAATCTTTTGATGAGCTTAGATTAATAACACATTTTCAAGACCAAACACACCTATACACAATATTATAACAATGCTTAGAACTTAGTCAAATTTTGGGCACTTTGGTGATCTAATTGATATTTTGAGCTTGTGTAAAGACACCTATGAGTCTTGTATCATTGTCTTGATATTTTCATTAAGTTTTTAAATTGAATGAGTCCAAAAAACAAGGTATTTTTAGACCTCTTTGTATCAAGTCCTTAAGAGGTTGAATTTGGCCTAATAAACCTATAAAGGGTAGAGTTATTATCATCTAAGTTTTGAGTTAAAGTCCTTAAGAGCTATGGCTCGGTTAATTAACCAAGTAGAGCATAACAATTTTTATAAAGTAGATAAAGAATATTGAAGTAGGTAAAATAGACATCTAATCCTTAATGGTATATATCTATTACATACGTAACATGATTTTTAACTTCATTTCTCATTCTATCTTCCAATCCTTAAATTTTGAAAACTAAGTATTGATTGGAATGGAATTTGAAAAGCTAACTTCTAAATGGTAACTCCTACAATGCTATAATCAATTTTAGAAGATGTTAAGAGGCCCTAATTTGTTATATTTAGTAAAATAAATTTAGAGTATAAGTTTACAGTTAATTTTATATTACATATGTAACATGATTTGTAACCTTGTTTCTCATTTTATCTTCTGATCCTAATATTCTAAAAACTAAGTATTGACTGGAATGTAATTTGAAAAACTAACTTCTAAATGGTAACTCCTACAACTCTTAATCAATTTCAAAAGATGTTGAGTGGCCCTAAGTTATTATAGTAATAATATTTTTAAAGTATAATAATATAAAATATTTAATTTTTTATTACATTTTATATTGATATACTTAACATTTATTTTACTAAATATATCCTTGCAAAAATAATACATCTAATTGTAAAAAAACAAAAAAATAAATGTCTTTCAAAAGGGCATACGCCCTTTGATAAGGGTGTACATCCTTTACAAAGGGCATCTGTCCTTTGCAATCCAAATGGCATACACGCTGTAGGGTTGGGACTAACCCTTTCTTAATTTTGCATTGGGTTTTTAAAAAAAAATGCGTATGCCCTTTACATAAAATGGTTTATATTTTTCATTGCATCATGTTTTTTGTCCCCCAACTTTGTGCATCTACCCACCTATTAATTTTATTTGAGAAAAAATGATAATTTTGGTTAGGATATTGTTTTCTTGATTATATGTCTTGGCTTGAATAATAAACTTTCCTAGAAGGCAAAGGTATTATAAGGCCTAGGTTGTGATGTTGAATTATTCACAAGGGTGTTCATAACCCTGGTGGAACATTTAACACCTTTGCTAAGGTGTTATTAAAACCCTTTCCATTTATACATGACATGATTTCCCCTATTCTTATTGTGTTTGTTGAGATTGTAAAAAATGTGTTTTATAATTTTTAATGAGTGGCTATCACTTGGTTTGCTATGGAGTTTGTGTTGCTTACAAACTATAATTTTTGTTTTGTTAACCTATATATGGAATATGATAAGTTATAAAAATGACCTTATATGGATTTTCTTAGGATAAATATGGTTAATATAAATATTAATTAGTTCTTGAATAGGTTCTTTATATAGTCTTTATGAGCTTGATCACTTGTGTATGGATCTAGAAAGGAGTTAATATTGTGTTTTGTTCATTCTTTATTTTTCTTAGGATTTCATTGATAATAAATAATGAAACCTAAATAACTAAAAAATTATTTATTATTGGGATATTCTTGAGTTATTACATTTGTGATTTCATAAGAAAATTATATATGCATATTTGGGATATAAATGACATTTAATGCTCTCTCTCTCTCTATCTCTCTCTCTCTCTCTCTCTCTCTCTCTCTCTCTCTCTCTCTCTCTCTCTCTCTCTCTCTCTCTCTCTCTCTCTCTCTCTCTCTCTCTCTGAATAATCATTATAATGATATTTTAGGTGGTTAGGGCCACCAATAGAGTGCTCGTCTTTCCCATTTCCCTCCATGAATATTAGAAGCTTTCCATAACACATAGGTCTATAAAATCAAATTAAAAAGTTGTATCTTTGTTGTTATATAGGGTATTACTTCTAGAATATGTCACTCTTTTATCTTATAATAGTATACATTGTTATCAATTTATTTGTGTAATTTAATCAATGATGAAAAATTATTGATGTTTCTGTATGGCTTATATGTATTAAATTTGATTCAAGATTATATAGACTAATCTTATATAAATTTTAGCACAAGTCACTAGTAGCCATTGACTTTGAATGAGGATGTGTTATGAATGACATTCTATTTATATATACAATTTGTTGGTGTATCATGTTAATATATTAATAAGAACTATAGGATCTCTAAATTAATAAAACAAATCAACTATATATGAAATATAGAAACCAGGGATGTATTCTAGGAAACTTATAAACTATATACCCATCATTCCTCAATAAATGGATTGATTGGCTAACCCCATTGACTATGATCACGGGTGGGTCTCATTGGTTATATGCCTAGTTTTTACATAGAAAAAATTATAATACTTATACCATATATTGATTTTACTTGATTAAACATGATTTTTAGGGAAATAATATGTAATATATATGTACAATGATTTAGAGAAACAAACTTGCATGTATGTAGGCCTATCCTTGTATTGGTAGTAGTAGTGAGTTCTTGTGGTAAACTATCTTTCTTAGAAGTAATGATATAAATTGGATGTAAACTCCATTGATGATGTTGGTTTTATGAACAAATAATATGGGTAGTGCATGTTAGAAACATAAGAGCAATTGTTCTATGATAACCTATTTATATTAAATTCAAGTAGTTGTAATCCTCTTGGGTAAAATTATAATGACAAAATCATATAAAAAATATGAACAAACTATTGGGCATATGACATCAATAATCTATATATCAATATTGTGGTCAAGGTCATTAATTGGTATAAACTAGTATTAACTCTTTTTCTCCCTACTTTAATCGTCAAGTAATAAAATAAATCCTTTATTAACATTAATCATGTTTTTTGTATTCTATCCATTTTTGGTAACCTTAAGAAGATGAAACCAAATGATGGAAATAATATTATGTTTTGAAGTTTTGTGTTATGCATGCTTGTGTAAATTCATATTTTGTTAATATTTTGGCATTTCTTATCCTATTTTGTGTTGTGTAAATATATGAAATCAAGCTTGGAAATGGTTATTTGTATCAGACCCTTGATTGGTAGAATTATGTTTGTATTATAGAAAAAAATTAAATATATATGAAGAGCTTCATTCTTTGGTTTCACACTCTTATTGTGATAAACAATAATGCATGAGTAATTTTATATGGTTATTGTGTTTGAAAATTTGAGTACCAATGTAATAAGATGATTGCATGGATAATAATATATAATATGGTATGTAAGTTGTGTCTACCAATGGAAAATTTTCTAAAGACCTAGTTGGTAGTTATTGATTTAATGAAAAGTTTTGCTACTATAGTAACTTTTGAAACAAGGCATGATATATGTTAGTGAATATATATTTGGATTGAGTGCAATAAGGTTTAGAATTCATTGTATACTAGTATATAAGGAACCAATCGTATAGTCCTTGAACTCGTACATCATGGATAAAGTATAACATTGGTTGTTATAATTCATTGTCAAAATATGACCAAGTTATATATTTTTAGATGATTTTAAAACATGGTTGTTGTACCACTTTATGGTTTACTAAATAAATGTCAATTATGAAAATTAGTCAAAAGGCCCATTGACAATTGACAATGCATGTATGAAATATGGTTCAAATTGTTGGTTTGTAGATAGGAATAATGACCATAATTACTTATGGTTAAAATAAGTATTTCAGGGTTAAACTAAGAAACTAAACATGTTAGATTAATACATTGAGTAGAAAAATAATTAAGGTTGATAAGTATGTTTTTTAAAAATGTTAGAATATGATGTGATTATTATAGTGAAAACATTATTGAATATATTTATATTATTTTAAGGGTGTATGTGTCACATTATTTAATTTTGAGATAAATTTGAATATTATTCATAGATTTAAAAGTTTTTTCAGAATCTTGTCTTGGTAACAATACAGACAAGTGGAATGTTGACATATAAATTGATATTTAGGGTATGATAATTTAAATTTTAATAGTGAAATTATGATCAAGCTAGGGTTTGTATGTGAAAGTTATGAAACTATTGGGGGCTATAGGGAAAACTCAAAATCCATACCCTATTTAGAAACAATCCATGGAACAACTTACATATAAACAAGACAAGTATAACAAGCAAGAAGGAAACCAACATATACAAAACCCTATATTAACATAAATGAAATCATTACAATAACTTCTCTAAGGTATAAAATATACTTGAGGAGGTTACATGCTCAACTAATATAATATCCTCTTCTCACAAGATTGAAAACAAGTCTCTTAGACTTCTCTCATATTTCACTCATGAAAATACAATGTACAAGAGAAAAAATTATAGAATTTATAAGGTATCCATCAATTTTATTTTATTTTATGATGAATGGGAAACCCTAATTAGCCAAGGGTACAAAGAAATCCTATTGGCTACCTAAATGGTGCCTTTTTAAACATAATTTAGTAAATTAGATTTTAATCAAAACTATACTCTAAATCACAAATCTAACTAAAATTTCAAATAAGATGTAATTATTTATTTACATTAACACACAGAGTGAGTGAATACAAAAAAATTGAGGCTCACATTCTAGAATTGGGCCTTGTAAACATTTTTGATGGGGTAACCATGTACATTGAAAATCGATATGAATTAAGGAAATAAGGACTACTACCTTCAAATTAGAAGCTAAATATGGTGAAGGAATATGTCAAAATTTGAAAGAGAATTAATGATGAGGGATTTTTCTTGAATATTTGAAGGAGGTCCACCTAAACTGAATAATGTTTATACCCTTTTCAAGAGGAAGGACATAATATGTGTATTGAATATGTGCACACTCTATGAAGGAATACAAAGGCATGAATATAAAAAAATTCATAGTAGGTTCAAAATTAAAGTGTGGCATAGGTATAACAAGATAATATAATAGCAGAGAAAGTGGTGCCACTAAAGTAGACCTAATGTAGTAAGGACATGGACCATTCACTAAAATAACTTCCATGTGAAGTGGATGACATGATTAAAAAAACCTAAAAATAGATGAAGAATAAGGATGCACAAAAAGAGGTAGATAATGAAACATCTAAAAAGTTTGGAATTGATAAAGAACTCTAATACATATTTAAACTATAGCATGTTTAAAGATATGCATGGCTAAATTATGTCTTACATACCTTTCATATTATCTTGTAGAATTTCTCTACGTTCCTAGAAAGGTCGGCCTATGGAATAATCATGGCTAATTAGAGTATATATAGGAGGTAATGGTTAGTTTTTTATCAACATATTATGAATTATTCTCTTATTGAGTTATTGTGGAGGTTTTCCCCTTAAAGTGGTTTAGTGATATTTATCAAGTATTCTACTCTTTCATCAATTATTTTTGTGGATCTACTTATTATGCTCTTAATTCTGCAATATATTATTCCATTATTGTGAAACATTAAAGTAATTTATTACAAGTGGTATCATCACATCATTTTGGAAAGGTAATGTGGTATTATTTTTTGGATATGGTGTTACAATTATCTTGAGAGATGAAGGACTAAAAAAACTTAATTTATCATTCAAGAAGAATTTAATTTTTTCATCACTGTAGTATTGTTTGAAGTAGTTTTTTGAAAAAAAATGGATTTTTTTGCATCCTTGTGCAAACTAGTAGTCATTGGATTCATCTTGGAAAGACAATCACAACATTATAATATATTAGTACAATTTTTTGGGCCTAAAATATTCCATCCTAAGGTTTGTGCATGGCTAGTCCTAACACTCATGACCGTGGGAAAGGGAAAGACACTCCAAAAAATCTGTATAGGGGGAAAATGGACTCTATAACTTTAGATATTATGGTTTCTAATGCTACTCACCAAATTCATTTAGATATAAAAAGCATGGTGAATACAAATGATTTTGATGCAGTAAAAGAGGACATCACTAGGGTCAAAGGGGACATGGATGTTGTAAAGAATTAGTTTGTAGCTATCATTGGGTATTTGACCACTCTTGAAGCTTAACATCCAAAAAATAATGCTCCACATCTCCATTTGGGTTATACCAATAAGAACAATCATAACTCCAATACCAAATCAAAACACATGATGCCAAAAGTGGAAGTGCACAAGTTTGATGGTAAAACTCCACTCACTTAGATCAATCAAATAGAAAATTTATTTGAATTACAACACACCCCATGTGTGCAAAAGGTGGTCATGGTATATATGTATCTATAACTAAGTAGTTCATTTAGTATAGGTGGTTGTGCACTCAAAAATAAAAATAAGTGCCTTCTTGTTACTTGGTCAGTATTTCCTAAGAAGTTGTAGATGCATTATCATAACATTTTACATTACCATAAATAAGGACTATTAAGTATTATATTCAACAAATCCATAATCTATCCATATGTGTATATGACATCAATGAGGACATGACTAACCTGATATTAGGTGGACTCAAGGATAATATCCAAATTGAGGTTTGAATGTTTATTCCAACTTTGGTATCTAAATCCATACCATTATCACACAAGGAAGAAGAAAAAAATATGTTCAAACAAAGGGATTTCACTAATGTTTACAAACATAAATCCACATCACAATCATTTCCTCACTCTACAAGATTGACCCCTTATAAAAATAAAGAGAAGTGTGTAAAAGGGTTGTGTTTTGGTTGTGATAACAAGTGGAAAAAAAGACATAAATGTGATAATATAAGTTTTTCTACATTCAAGGTGCCAATTAAGATGAATAAAATGATGAGGCATCAAGTGAGGGTATGGAAGAGCCAAAGGAATAATGTGAATATCCTCACCCTATTATCTCTTGTCATTCACTTTTAGTATTAGTGTTCATTAAACTCTTAAGGTGGTGGGTTTCCTCAAGAATCATAAGGTGACACAATTAATTAAATTGGGAAGTACACATAAATTCATTAGCAGTAAGTTGGATACTTGTTTGAACTATTTCATTTACTCATGCTCCAAAATTTTTGGCATGATTATATATGGTGGCACAATCAACTATTCTATAAATTCCATAGTATTAATGATCTAAATTTGGATCATAGAATATTAGTCATGTTTATTAAGAGTCCACTATGCCCAATTAGATGTAATTCATGTTTTTATGACACTATTTTAATACATTTAATGCACTCAAAATATCAATATCAGATATGCTTTTGAGGCAAATCAATATGATGGTGATCCAAACATCTTCATGGTGACTAGTCAGTAAGTGGCATGCTCTTAGTAAAAATAAATTATGTTTATGGGAATAAAATAATATTTTATTTATATAAAAATTATATTTATGATTCCTTATTTGAATTCCTCTTGAAAAAATAAACAAGTTATAAAAATGGCACTCAATTTTGAGGTTGTATGCAAAAGTTATGACCTTTAGAAGTTATAGTAATTTAGATCTAAGATCTCTCAGGAGTTCAATTTTTCAACTCTTGTGTTGGGATTGATGGACTCCTGATCTAGCCATGACCACATAGATTTGAAGCATTTTTTGATATTTTAACTTCTTGGTGGTTAATTTTACTTTCTTATGGGTTTCTAAGGATGGAAGAGGATAAATATTGGCCCTAGAAATAAGAAAGTGATAATAAGAAGGGAGATTAAGGGAAGTTGGATTCACATCATTTATTTGGTGAGTTTGAGTCTTGGTTCTTAGTTTACTATTTTTTTATTGGCATATGATTGTATCAAGTGTTGAGTGCAAATACGTATCTTGAAAGTGAAGAGCATGTGTATATGAGTGTCAGATAGAGGAATATTAAATATTTTATCTATAAAAGGCCATTGTTGGAAATAAGCTTGTATATTTATTATAGAACATAGTGGAAGGGGAGTAAAAGTTGCTTCTCCCACTAGATTTTTTCCCACCTTGGGTTCTCTAGAATATATTTGTGTGTTTATTGTGTGCTTTACTCATTCATTCCTTTGCTTCATAGTCTTAGTTAGCAAGTTGTACATTTAATTTTATGTACTTTTACATTTTTTATTTTATCATGTTTAACATCATCCAACAGTCATAAATCTAACTATTAATCAACTAACTATTTATCATTTGTATTGTTGAAGCTTAGAGAGGAATATCCACCTAGATTATAGATCAAATTGGTATCAGAGTAGGTTAGTGTTCCATATATTATATAGTTTATTTGGTTTACATTTTGTATATATATATATACCTATTACAAGAGGATTATTACTAGTTTAAAAGGTGATTTGGGATCTTTACAACAAGATATATGTACAATAAAGTAGAAGAGATATTTGAGAAGTATGAATTTTTAAGATGAGAGGATAGTTGAAAATGATGAAGGAAGATTATACAAATTAGAAGAGGATGTTGCAAACATATCTCAATCCATGAATGAGCTTGGGATGATTATGAAGGTTGTCATGGAAAAGCTGGGAGTTTCTATGGATACTTCTAAAGCAAGTAAGGAGCTTAACACCTCCATCCATGAGAAATATACGCCTCAATCCAACCAAGTTCCACCTCCATTCAAATAAGAGGTGAAGATTGAAATTCAACTATATAAAGGTGAGGTAAATGTAGATAATCTTGATCATTGGTTAGCCCAATTAGAAGTATACTTTAATTTGCATCAAATTAGTGAATAACAACAATTTTTTTTTGTAAGGTTGAAGCTAACTAGTTATGCTCTAACTTGGTTTGAGAGTTATATTAATTATTTGGTTACTAAAAACCTAACATCTATTAGCAAATGGGATGGATTTAAAACTTTGATTAAGATTAAATTTTATCCTATTTTTTATGAAGAAGAAAGGTCTATTTAATTGAAATATTTGAGGCAACAAGAAGGCCAAAATGCAAATGTCTGTAAAGTGAGTTTAAAAAAAAAGGCAGTCTAAATGGGAAAAGATACATTTGATTGAGATGTACTCATGAAGTATGTTATAGGGTTCCATAGTCACTTAAGGAGGTCTATTTTACTTTCCAAGTCAAAGGACATAGATGAGGCTTGTTCTCAAGCCCACTATCTTGAGAAGGATGAGAATACGTGTACATATTACTCTTTAGAATATACTAATGTTCCAAAGAAGAAAGGTGGGGTCAATGTTAATTCTAAGGTTTCTAAGAAGGATACTCAACAACATGATGAAAACTAATCTTACACAGCTCTGAAACCATCATATTTTGAGCTAACTTCAAATTACATGCCTATTAGTCAAGCATTCCTTGTAGCCCTATTTTCCCTATTTATTGGCCATAACTCTTTGTCAGTTAACTAAATAATGAAATTAAAACTATTTATGGATACCCATTAAGCCCTTATATAACACACTAAAAAATCTCTTGAGGTTACTTTGTACGAAATTATACTTTCTTCTTTAAGCCCTATTCCAATTAACCCTCCTTTAGTGCAAAACCCTTTGTCCATAGTGATGTACGGACTTAATAAGCAAAAAAATCATCATTACAGATACCCATTATCTTATTATATGTGAATCAATCATTTTTAAGTGCACTTCTTTGGAGAAATTCACTTTTCCTATATTGGCCTATGCTCTTTCCTTCACATACACCTAGGATCCACTTGGCAATTGTTCTTTTCCATAATTATCCATAATTTATCACCTTGAAACCACTTCAAAAAGTTTTATAACATCATAAAGGTTCAAATTCCAAATTTTCAAGAGGTTTCAATCATTAAAACTCATTTTGAGGACTAGAAGCTAAATCAGGATTTTCCCTTAGACAGTCACAGGCTAAGAGCTAATTAATATTTTTGGGAGTGTTATACCCTATTTAAAGGGTTAAAATTAGTTTTATATGGTATTTCTTGATGTACTACACCTTTTACAAAAATAATCAAGTCATTTGGATTAATAGTTTAGGAGTTGTGTCCTTTTTAGTGACTGGGAACACATTTTTCTAAACTACAGGTCTGTATTTTGATCATAAATTTTTCCACATTGCTCCATTCGATATTAAACCACTTGAATTGGATTATTAACTATAATTTACATCTACACACAAAATTTCACATCTTTTCATTGGGTAAATCTTGAGATATACCCATTTTTCTAACCGTGGCCTAACTTTTTGTCCACACATGCCTGAATTCCAACTGTGGAGTTTTTGGACATTAATGGGGTTTCTAACGCCTGTTTATTCCTTTCTTAAGTTCATACCTGACTCAGGAACCTATTTACATACCATTTTAAACTCCATCCAAACATTTTCATGTGGATTTTACCTTAGACAATGCGCTGTATTTTTAATTTCCTAAATATCTAGTTTAGGCATGTTTGGGCTTCTTATGACATTCAAAGCTCTTTTAGATCTCTTGTTCACAGAATATCAGTTTAAACTCATTCCCAACATGCCAAATAATCAGTCTTCATGTATTTTTATAAATTTTCTCAAGTGAACTATCATCCACACACTCATACATATACACACACATGCCTATTTACCGGAATTTCATAAAGAGACCATAACATGAAACAAAACATTCATTCTCCTTAGATCAATTAAGAAACTTAAAATTTAATATCAATTTCCATGGATTTTAAATCCATGCTTGCTCCTTCATACATTCTTTACTGATCCTTCTCTTCTCATACTCTCTCCTTAATGAATTCTCTCTCTTTTTTTCTCTTTTCAAGAATCTCTCTCCTAACTTCTACGCCCAATTTGGGCTTAAGGCAAAACAATATGCTGTTTGAAAGTTTTAACAATTTACTAAGGTTTAAAATAGTTTCAACCATTTCCCCTTTATTTTATCAACAATCTAACAATCACTTTTCACCTTTTTACTTTCACTTTTTGATAATTACATTTACCTTGAAGGTGAAATTTTGAAATCTCACAATTTGGAGGGAAAATCAAAATTTGAATTTTCACACTAGAATTTGAACTATTGTAGATGCTCCTGCATCATACTCTCCCTCTAGAAAATATTTTAACCTTAGTTCAAATGTCATGCTTCCTCCTTACTTTAGTCTTCACTCGTATACCTGGATCCCAATGTCTTGTTGTCAATGCCAATGCTTGTCTTTGATAGTCTTTGTCTCTCATCTTGTTGTTCTTCCTCTTCTAGTATATTCTTCTCCTCATCTCTTTCTCAGCTGCCATCTCCCACTTCCATGCTTCTTCATCTTCATACATATCTTCTAGATCTTCTTGTTGTTTTCCAAAGATTTCATCTTCTATACCTGCATTCAAAACATCAAAAGCAACCTTAGTAGAAAAACATTGAGGCCATGAAGCCCCTTGATTGTCTTCATGCTATTCTTTGTCCAAATCTACCCTCACCATCTTTCTTTGTTCTTGCCTCAATTCATTTTCCATCTGATCAATGGTGTCACCATGTTGATAGGTGTCTCTACACAACTCTCTTGGAGGGTTCAACAACTCTTCTATCCTCTTCATCTCTTCACTCAACACAAGCTTATCCAAATCTTCATGTCCTATATCAAACTTAGGACCAGATTGTCTTTCATCCTCTATAAGTACATTCATCCACTTTATAGTTTCTTCATACAAATCAGCGTCTTCATCATCATTAATATACTTATCAAAAATAATAGGAGTATTATTACCTTGTCTCTCCTTGTTTGTTTCAAACATGTGAACTGATTTCACATCTCTACTTTCATCATCCATCCTCTTGGAACTCCCTCCTTGCTGAATATTAGTTTTCATAGACATTTTACGTTCCTCCTTTTCCATAAAAAGATCATTAAATGATTCAAAAATATCATTATCCCATTCATTGCAAACAATTGACTTACCTTTCATCTTTGTATCCTCATGCTATTTCTCACCTTTAACTATCCATACCTTCTTCATAGCTTTAGGATGACACTTGTTCAATTTACCAACCAATTTCTACTCCTTGACATCTTCATGTTGTCTTGCTTGATAGCTGGCCTTGCTCACTTTGCATTCTACCTCTTTCTTCATGCTTTGTATTTGCTTCTTGCTTGAGTCATCATCTTGATTGAACTTTGTGTCTTTCGTTACATTTTCTGATCCCTTAAGCCATTTTGGTATCACATAGCCATGGTCTATTGCTGGATTTGAAGGCTTGTTATTAATCTTCTTCATCTCCATCTGTACAGCAGTAGTCTTACTCTTATATGCATTTGAAAAATCTGAATTTGAACTTATTTTTACCTTTTCAATGGCTTGATGTTTAGCCATACTCTTCCTCATAGTTTCCTTGCTTGCATTCACTTTCCTTAGGTGTGTTTCCTTCCTTTGTTCTATTGGAATGTTTTTCAAATCATCATAATATTCTATTCCCTCTTCTTCATTGGCATGATGATGGACTTCCACTACTTCCTTGTGGAATTTTGCAACCTGTTCAACAACTGTTCCATAATTAAGTGGATGAGAAAAATCAATACTATAATTCACCTTTACCTCCTTGATGGGTTGCTTCATGGTTTCCTTCATTTGCATGACTTCTTTGATTACACTATCCTCTTTTGTGCATAGTTTTCCACTTACTTCTTCAAGGTACTCCATGGCATCTTGGAATTCATCTTCATCTTCTATCTCTCCTCTCTCATGCATTAACCAATGCATCTTTTCTTCTTCTTTATCAACAATAGCAAACTCTCTTCTCTCTCTTGCACATTCACTTGTGCACTTGCTATTTTCTCCTGCACCAATCTCTTCACTCTTTAAGGCCCTTCTCTTGACCTTCATAAGGCTGCTCATACCTGCACTTACCCATGCAAAAACAACATTAGAAATAAAAACAAGAGACCATAATGTCTCCATGAGTGTCCTCTTCATCAACACTCTCATCTTTTCAAGTGCTCTTCTTGGCACTTCATCTATTCTTTCTTCTCTCTTGTTCTCCTCAATGAGAACCTTCTTCTCAACTTCTTCCTCTTGCTACTCACTTGGCAACCTTCTTACCTTCTTCAAGCCTCTATGGGCTTCTCTCTTCATGGCAATCTCATTTTGCCTTCTTCTCCTTTTCACTAGGAGATCTATTGGCCACTTCAATCTCTTCTTCATTGGCCATATCCATGCTTGCTTATCCATCTACATCCAAGACTCATATTCATCTTTAATCTTAGCTAACTCTCTCTTCAAATTAGCAATTTCTTTATCAATTACAAAACTGTCCATACCTTTGATGCTTGCTTTCTTCTTGGTGCCCTCATATACCTTGCTGCTCTGTGGTGCCTTCAACAATGCTTTCATCTCTGAGATCTCCACCCAAGTCTTTTCCACATTGGCCTCTTGATCCCTTGTCTCACCCAAGTCTTTTCTCCTTGACTGGTCTTTTGACAATCTCCTTGATCTCACCTAGCCTTTTTGCATCCTAGTCTTTTGATCCTTTTCTCAATCCTGCAGCAACTCCTATACAACACTTCATCAAATACAAATCATAAATCCAAGCTTACCTTGCTTTGGATATTCTTCTTGAGCATTCACTTGATCCCTTACTTTTGAGCTTCTCAAGCTTCAAACTCCATCCTTTACCTCACCTAAGTCTATTTCACCTTAGTCTTTTGGCAAACTATCCAAGCTTCTTTTTTGGATCTTCACTAAGCCTTCCTTGGCTTCTTCCCCTCTTAAGCCTTAATGGCTTGGCTGCCTTGAACCTACAACTTCTTCACTTGATTGCTTCTCATCACAATAACTCAAATCAAATAGCACAATTATGCATACCTTTTCTCCCCAGGGCCTCCTAATGCTTTGTCCTGCTGATCCTCTTACCAAATCCTGTAACAACTCATTAGAAATCATAACCATCAACAAGTTACCAATTCCCAATAGCTTCAAGCTCTGATACCAAATGATGAAAACTAATCTTACACAGCTCTGAAACCATCATATTTTGAGCTAACTTCAAATTACATGCCTATTAGTCAAGCATTCCTTGTAGCCCTGTTTTCTCTATTTATTGGTCATAACTCTTTGTCAGTTAACTAAATAATTAAAGTAAAACTATTTATGGATACCCATTAAGCCCTTATATAACATATTAAAAAATCTCTTGAGGTTACTTTGTACGGAATTATACTTTCTTCTTTAAGCCCTATTCCAATTAGCCCTCCTTTAGTGCAAAACCCTTTGTCCAGAGTGATGTACGGACTTTCTAAGAAAAAAATCATATTTCCAAATACCCATTATCTTTTTATAGGTGAATCAATCATTTTTTAGTGCACTTCTTTGGATAAATTCACTTTTCCTATATTGGCCTATGCTCTTTCCTTCATATACACCTAGGATCCACTTGGCAATTGTTCTTTTCCATACTTCTCCATATTGTATCACATTTAAACCACTTAAAAAAAATTTCTAACATAATAAAGGTTCAAATTCCAAATTTTCAAGAGGTTTCAATCATTAAAACTCATTTTGAGGACTAGAAGCTAAATCAGGATTTTCCCTTGGACAGTCATAGGCTGAGAGCTAATTAATTTTTTTGGAAGTGTTCTACCATATTTCAAGGGTTAAAATTAGTTTTATATGGTATTTCTTGATGTCCTACACCTTTTACAAAAATAATCAAGTCATTTGGATTAATATTTTAGGAGTTATGTCCTTTTTAGTGACTGGGAACACATTTTTCTGAACTGTTCCAGAACTACAGGTCTGTATTTTGACCATAACTTTTTCCACATTGCTCCATTCGATCTGAAACCACTTGAATTGTATTTTTAACTATAATTTTCATCTACACACAAAATTTCACAGCTTTTCATTAGGTAAATCTCGAGATATACCCATTTTTCTAACCGTGGCCTAACTTTTTGTCCACACAGGCCTGAATTCCAACTGTGGAGTTTTTGGACATTAATGGGGTTTCTAACGCCTGTTTATTCCTTTCTTAAGTTCATACCTGACTCAGGTACCTATTTCCATACCATTTTAAACTCCATACAAACATTTTCATGTGGATTTTACCTTAGACAATGAGTTGTATTTTTAATTTCCTAAATATCTAGTTTAGGCATGTTTGGGCTTCTTATGACATTCAAAGCTCTTTTAGATCTCTTGTTCACAGAATATCAGTTTAAACTCATTCCCAACATGCCAAATAACCAGTCTTCATGTATTTTTCTAAATGTTCTCAAGTGAACTATCATCCACACACTCATACATATACACACACATGCCTATTTACCGGAATTTCATAAAGAGACCATAACATGAAACAAAACATTCATTCTCCTTAGATCAATTAAGAAACTTACAATTTAATATCAATTTCCATGGATTTCAAATCCTTGCTTTCTCTTTCATACATTCTTTACTGCTCCTTCTCTTCTCATCCTCTCTCCTTAATGAATTCTCTCTTTTTTTTTGTCTTTTCAAGAATCTCTCTCCTAACTTCTACGCCCAATTTGGGCTTAAGGCAAAACAATATGCTGTTTGAAAGTTTTAACAATTTACTAAGGTTTAAAATAGTTTCAACCATTTCCCCTTTATTTCCTCAACAATCTAACAATCACTTTTCACCTTTTTACTTTCACTTTTTGAAAATTACATTTACCTTGAAGGTGAAATTTTGAAATCTCACAATTTGGAGGGAAAATCAAAATTTGAATTTTCACACTAGAATTTGAACTATCGTAGATGCTCCTGCATCACAACATTATGTGTATTGTGATGTTTATAGCCACTCCAAGTATAAGTGATGAAGTTTACATCTAGAATTGCATCCATTTAAAAACAATAAGAATAAAAAGGCCATGACATCACTTCAAGGAGAAGAGATTCATTATAATGTAGATGTGGATGATAAGTTGTGTTGTATCTCCATGAAAAAAAGGTATGCTTTGATAGTCATCACTCAATACAAAGGTGAACCTTCTAAACTCTTCTCTATCAAAGTTCAAATTAAGATGGTCAAAGTTGATGCTCTTTTTTATTCATGCTCTCAATCAAATTTGATTAGCGAAGAGTTGGTAGAAACACTTAGGTTGGAATTATCTGTATGCACTAGGATGGGTGAAAAAAGTATTAGAGATAAGGGTCTCCAAATATTGCAAAGCCAAGTTTTCAAGAAATGAAAATTTCATTGATGAAGTTGTTGTAGATGTTTCACCTATTAACATTTATGGAATAGCTTTTAGCAGTCCCTATATGTATTTTAGAGATGCTATTTTTAAGAGGATGTTTAACTAATTATATTTGGTTAAAGGTGAGAAAACATACACCATTCATTCCTATAAAGGCAAATCTAAGCTCTCCTTGGTGAGTTCCACTCAAGGTAACCCGTTGATTAATGCAAGTGGGAAGTTTTCTTTCTTTATTTTGAAAGATAAAAAAGAATCTAAAGATAATCATAATCGATCTACTAAAAAATAAAATGACGTGTAGTTGTTATCAGGATGTCTACTTTCAAATATAGGTCTTCCTCAGTAAGGAAGTGGTCCACACAAGGGGAAGGAAAGGGTAGACTCAGTAGTTCACAAGGATGATAGTTTATTTTAGCATACACACCTCATAGTTCAAGAGAGGTTCAAAAATTGGGGAAGGAAATTTCCTCACTATAGAAGTTATTAAGCTTTTAGGGACTTAAAAGCTTCAAATTGGAGAGGTACGATACAAAATTGGATCCTAGTATACTAGTCATGTGTAATAAATTTCCACTATTCCCAATTAGATGTAACTCATATTCTTATGGCATTATTTTAAGACATTTAATGCACTAAAAATATCAATATCAAACATGATTATAAGG
Organism: Torreya grandis; assembly: GCA_037957365.1. Lineage (NCBI taxonomy): Eukaryota > Viridiplantae > Streptophyta > Pinopsida > Cupressales > Taxaceae > Torreya > Torreya grandis. Next base: position 1,418,655 of record JARHVA010000359.1, read on the forward strand.
CAAATCAATATGAGGTTGATTTGGACATATTCATGGTGATGAGTCAATAAGCTGGATGCTCTTGACATGAACATGACTTAGCATTGAATTGGACTAGAGGATTGTATGACACAACCAACACATAATGTGATGAGACATAGTTAATGCACCCGTATAAAAATTAATATAACACATACCAATGATCAATTAATGTCATAAGCATAAATATAAATCACACATGGAGTAAGCAATGCTACTTTACATAATCATTTAATGTCATCATCCAGTATAATGAAACACAATATCCATAAGAAATAACAATCTAGAAAGTATGAGTAAGATCAAGTCACATATAATGGTCTACTATGATCAATGGAACAATATAGAAAGCTATAACCTAATAATTATAATAATATGCCTCTAGTGTAGGCATGCCCCCAATGTAAAAAGGTTTCACCTAGGTGTAAGTAATTTCACGCATCAATATGTCTATGTATCACATGTAGCATGTAGTCCTGCATCCATTGATGTGTATTGTGAAAAGCAAGAGTGAAAAAAATGGATATTTAATTCACCATGCATATTATTAATAATATAAATCAACTATTTATACCACAACAAATTTTCATGCATAGTTCCTTCTCTTTTTTTTTTTTATTATTTGATTTTTTCATATTTTTTATTTTTAATTTTTGATTTTTTTCATTTTATTTGAAATTTTTCATTTTTAATTGAATTAGATTATGACTAACCTATGATACCCTCAATGGGATGCCCAATTTAATGTCTTAGATTAATTTCTTAAAATGTCACATATAATGAGAAAGGAGTCACATGCATATCATTTTTTGAATAGGAGAAATGATCATGTATTGTAAAATATCAAGCATTGTCATTATATTTAGCATGACTAGTCTTAATTTATTGTGCAACTTGATTTGGAAATGGATTAGAGTATATATGAAACTTTGAATTAGGTTTTTAAATAGAATCATTATTTCTTGGCAAGATTATTCATTAATATATATTATTAACATAGAATCATTGTAGAGCTTCTATATCTACCAAAATAACAAAATATATATCTAGGCTAATGAGACATAGAATTATACTAACCTGGGTAACATGCTATGGTTTAGTTGATTGTGGTAATGAAAGTTAATCTATATTAATAAAATATATGTCTTACAAAGATGTGATCATTGAGTAGTAAAAGGTATCTATTTGATATTTAAATCACAGTATTGTAATAAGGTAGAATAGAGTTGAATAGAATGTGATAGTATAAAATATAAGATATCAAGTGTGTGTGTGTGTGTGTGTGTGTGTGTGCGCAAGAGAATTGATAAGATAGTAAAGAGTGTGGAGGTATAGCATAAGTGTAATGATTGTTCCAATTATACATATATAAAAATAAAGAGAATTAGAGTACAAAATATCTTTTGTGTATAGTTATGTGGATGAATGCACCTAATTCTAAGATTTTATGAATACACATAATAACTATTTAACTTCACACAATACTAACCTCTACATTAAAATGTATATCACTGAGAGTCATCTTGAACCACATAACTATCTCTAACCAAATTGTAAATTTTATGTCAACATTAGTTGATGTAATAATAACATTGCGCTGAATAATAAGATTTTCAATTAAGTCTTGTATTTTATGCCTCAATCAAAAACATATATTATTTAAATGCCTTGCACATATATATCAAAAAAAATAGGCATAGATATTGAACCCATTAGGTTTTGCCTTCATCATATCATCCTCTATAAGTGGAGGGAGAGATATGAGGTTACACTCAAGAAATTATATTAACACCATATGAAGAGGTTCCCATAATCATCTGAAGATCTAGAGGACAAGGCTATTATAAGTTGTGAAACTATAGTAACCATTATTTTAGCATTATTATTAGTATTTTTATCCTTTTATTTGAATGACATGTTGATTTTAAACTTGGAATTAGAATATGTGGGAGCATAGGTTTGTAATAAAATTACTATAATGATGCCTTGATTCTCAAGTTTGTGAATATTTTGTTGCAACATTTTAAAATTATTTTTTCCATGTCTAGTTATTCTATGATAACTAAAATATGATTATACTCTTTGATGTGATACACAAGTCATATATCAATGTCAAATGGAAGTAAAAATGATCAAATTAATTTCAAGAAACATTCGTAACATAGTACTTGGCTTATTTTTGTAAACTAGTTACTTTCATTTTTTATTGTGGTATGTGGAAGGTCTTATTTCCATGAACCCTATATTTTTAGAAAAACTATGTGAAATTACTGAATATGAACCATTTATACATCGTGTAATGTGTAGTTCTTCTTGTGATCTAGTCATACTAAATTTTACAAAGTGTTGTCTCAATGAAGAACTTATTTTGAGAGATTCTTGTTGTGAAATTATCTTGCAACAATCATTTGAATTTATATTTGTGAATTTATTATAATTTTTATCGTGAAATATTTTGATGCAGAGGTCTATAATGAACTTTTATAATATGGTTGAAAACCACAATCTCATACTCTCACCTATGTAATTTCACCTGGCTCTAATTTCATTTGATCTTTTTATCTCTAGAAGTTAGCTTGATCACTTTGTACTATGTTTCTATTAGGACACCAAACCTCATCTCCTTATTTTAAGACACATCAATCCTTATGAACTCTCACTAACATCTCTTCATACTCTTTGAATATTGGTAACTTGACTCATTCTCATCAAATCTCTCTCACTTGCTTGGTTCCATATATTTATTCCATGACATAAACACATTGATAACTTTAGCCATACATGGTTATGAGTTTCTTGATAAATTTAGGGTTCTTGTGTCCAAATACTAAATATTTTCAACACTCTTTTACCTTCTATTTAACTCACACAACTCCAAAGTACACACCTACAATATTGACTATATTTTTCTTTTGTCATAGGCTTTCTACTAGCATTTTTTTAGACCTTTCCTCTTAGTACAGACAAGTACAAACTTGTATTCAGAAAATAAGAATTTTATAAATTACCCTTTATCTCCTAACTTATATATATAAATTTTTATGCCCCAAATCTTCTCTTTAAACACCTCACTAACCACTTCTTAGGCTCTGTTTAGGCCTATTAGGTTTCCTTAGCCCTTGTCTTACACGAAATCCTTCTAATCCGTACATACATAATAATTACATGTATAAAAACATGAAAATATATTAGATACAATTTAAAATTAACTAATACCCAATTTTCATAGATTGTTGATAGATGGAACTCCATAAAACCAATTTGGAAACCCTAGCCACAGGGTTTACTCGGACCCTACAAACCCGAGGAGTTTCTTATCTTTTAGATTAAAAATAGGGATTAATAGCTTCATAAAGGTTTAATAAGATATGAAAACACTATAAAAACCTTATCCAATCAAATTTTACCATCTATGACCCCTTTGTTCAACATTTATTAGAAGATTTTGTTTGACTGTGTCTTGAAACATAATTATCTACAAGCATGGTATATTGTCTGTGAAACCTATATTTTTTCAAACACTTTGAATCACATAAATCATATTAAGAACATGTAAATGATAAATTACCAATATTTATATCTAAATTTCAACTCAGTTCACACATGATCCTTATCTCAATAATACATGCTCAATATTCCTTATGACATCATATAGGCAACACAGGGTTTGTGTTGATATACTCATAATGTCTTTAGAAAAATAACAAAATACAATGTGTAAAGAATTTTAAGGAATTTTTAGGTCATTTTACCAATTATCAATACATTATAAACATCCACCAACATAGTCTTCTCTTGAAACTCATAATTTTTCTCAGTCTTTAAAACATAGAATGTAAGCAATATAGGGTACACTAGTCTACAAATTTGAACCCTCTCAAATGTATTTGAAACTAATACAGTAAATACTTGAAGAACCATAATAAAACAAGTATAAACTTACAAAAAACACAAATATTATAATCTTTTTATCATTACATCTTCCTCCATTCATTCACATTCAAGTTCTATAGCACATATATATGAAATACATGGTTTGCTATCAATTTGGTCTACAAATAAGAAACTATCTATTCATGTTATTTGGGTTTACATAATTTATACTTAAAATCCACCCTCATCACTTTAACTCTCACATAAGAATTTACAAGTATTTTTATATCTTATAACCTAACTGACTTCCAACTCCCTCATGGATGTTGGGAGAATGTTAACTACTGTAACCTCTAACATGAGCATCAAGATGACTAATTATATGATACATGTATGAATTTAGGTATAATTTACTACTTAATAGTCTAAAAAATAGGAATACATTATTTAAAACTCCTACACACACTATTAATGACCCAAACCTTGATAAAAGATTCAAAAATTCAAATTAAATAAATTAAGGGGAAAATGCCAATATGACTCCAATTCAAAATTGACAAAGATTTAACACCTAATAATGACTCATACAAACCTAAATGACTATGATGAATCAAAAAATACTCAAACATTTAAAATAGACCAAACTTACAAATGATAGTGATGTTCATGCATCATACTACTCAAGAGAAAAAGAAACTTTCCAAGAAAGTTATAACTGATCTGGATTTCATGTTCTTTATAGCATCCCTCTTCCAATTTCATGTCCTCCTAGATCCCAAGGTTTTTTTTGAAGAATGTATACCTTTTTGACTCTTGGGTAGATTGATTATGGATCCTCCTTTGTTGATCTCTCTCTTGCTTTGTATCTTCAAACTGATCATGGGCAACTGCTACTTGTTCTTCTTCCTCTAAAGGCCTATACATGAGGAAAACAAGTTAAACCAAACTACTCCTTTCTTTTAATCTTGAATTTCAATTAGTTTCTCTTCAAATTATGTTTTCTCTTTGTTTGCCAACTCTCCTTCTTCTTGGCTCAAGATTGTCTTCAATGCAAACTCAAATGCAATGATGGAGTCCTTGTCTCCTATTAGACTCAAATCATCTAATTTTTATGATATTTGCTACCACACCTACTTCTCCACTATAGTAAATTCATCTATTTCTCCTTTATATTAAATTGGTGCTAAATAATATAATTCTACCTGCTATAACTCAAAAATTTTAAACACTTCAACATGTGTTTCTTCTTCATACTCTCCTACTGCCACATCATAGATTTATTTCTACATGTCAAACACTTCATCGGGTGCCTCTATTTCTTCTTGACCCTACATTATCCTATTCAAAAAATTCAATGTACTCTCATACAACTCATCAAAAACAACTTTGAAACCATTACTTTGTGTTTCTTCTCTCTCCTAAAATCTATCTTGACTCAAACCTTATTCTTTCTTGATTACCATGAGGCATGGAGTTGTTGCAGACTCTCACTCATTTTTTTGTTCATCAAGTGGTTCACCTTCTTCAGGGTAGCATAGGATTGTATCATTATATTCATCTATCTAATTAGCTTGTTCTTCATCATTAGCCTTTTGTTCATGTTTCTCTCTTATCATCCATTCCTTGTCTTTCTTGACATCTTCTTCATTCTCAGTCAACTCTTTACCTATATACACATATTCCAAGAAATCATTAGTTATAAAAATTTGAGGCTTACTTTCCCATTTACTTCCTCTTTTAGGATGCCTTGCTAATATCTTCACCATTTGTATTTTTTTCTTCTCAATCATCTACTTCAGAGGCCATCTCACTTTCCTCTTGATGTGTAAAAGGAATCTTGATCTCATCTCTTACAAGACTTGTTCCAACCTTGACGATACCATCTTCATCTTAGTAATCTCCTTTTTTCTCTAGTTCTTTTTTCTTCAATTATTTATCTTTGTCCATCTTCTTTTGGCACTTCTCATTCTTCAACCCCTTCATCTCTCTTTCACTCTTTTATCCCTTCAAACTCTCTCTAGGTCTCACCTTGGAATTTATTATTCTTATTGACAAGTATAAATACTTATCTCCTTTGACCTCACCTGGGTCTCTCTCACTTGAATCTTACTCACTTAAAGTCTCTCTCTTTCTTGTCCTCACCTGGGACTTCTCTCTCTATCTTAAGTTCTTAAGATTCTTTCTTGGATCTTTCAATAGCTCTTCTCTTTCTAAGCTTCTTGGCTTAAGGTATTTAACCACACAATCTTATCTTTCACTTATATTTATACTTCTCCACTCTTTCCTATAACTTGTATCAATAATGTCACAACAACATCTCAAAGCAACCTTAGTACAATGTTCACACAAATTGGATCAACACTTTCAAAAAAAAAATCAAAACATGCCTTCTCCATAAAACGTACCATGATATGATACCAAATTATTTGGAGGTATATAATGAACTTGTATGATA